>AYJT01026228.1:0-10537 GCA_001278415.1 Ocimum tenuiflorum | reverse complement strand
GGTGGGGTGGGGGGTAGCAGAGGTAGGCAGTGAAGAAGAAAGAGTAAAGTGTGCGCGTTTCGGATATTAAAATAAAATATATAAATTGTTTTTTGGTTGATATAAGTCTTGTGGTTGTAAATATATAAAGTAACAGCTGGGAATTTTGTCCGAAAGCATTTTAAGTCCACGCTCCGGGATTGCGCGTGGTGGAAACGCACCAATGAGAGGTCGGCTTTTTTTGTCGTGTTTGTGCGTAGCTTGCGCCTGCGAGTTTTGGATCGGTCTTCTGTTCAGACATGAATCCGATTTTTGTCGTAAAATACTCGAAAACAGGCTTAGTGTTGGAGATATTTACTGTGGACGAAAAATAATAAAAAATACTATTATGATGTAATAATTATGAGAGTAAGATAAGTAAAAATTTGGCATTAAAATTCTTCCGTCAAGCCGAGAAATTCTATGCTACCATGGCACGATAATGGAGTCATTGTGGGTCGTATAATTTTATTTAAGAATATCCACTGCGCCACCATAGATTTTTTTTTTTTTATAAATAATCGTGAAAAGCTTTAATATTTCTAATATTTTCATAGTGATTGAACTAGATATGTTGTTGAAGGTCTTAAAAATTTAAAGGCAAGAGAAACATATTTAATCGGTCCGGTTAAAATTCACGTGTTGTAAAGTTTAAGGGCTAAGAGAAACACATTTAATTGGTCCTGTTAAAATTCAGATTGAGTCAAAACAATTGAAATAAAACATGAAAACCTCTAATTGATTGAACCAAAATTATTTAACCGAACTAAACACATATGAGGGCAATTGCGTTTTAGGAATATCATGAACAATATGGTCGGTTCAATATTATAAACTCATACCCATACACATGTAGTATATTGTGAAATATATCTGAATTAAAATGGATGTTGCTGTTGTCGTTGCTCTCTTTCATTGTATTGGTTATGCTTAGACGCGTCACACAGTCACGAGGATCGGGTTATTGCTTCGAGGGATTCATGTTCAATTCTCTCACATCCACCAAGAGGGGAATCGGTCGACTGATTATCTTGCTTGTCGTGCACTCCAGGTGGGTTCTTTGACTACATATGTTGAGTCGATGACACCCAGATATTTGACTGCTTTGATTTGTATGGATCAATTAGGTTATCCCAATTTGTGCTTTCATTATACCTCCCCATGAGTTTGTCTCATTTCTCTGAAATTGTCATGTTTGGGCTAGTTCCACCCTGTATTAGTTTTATCTATTTTCTCTTTGATGGCTGCGACCATGAATGTTAGCGTAATTAGGGACTTTTTTCGAGTTTATTTTGTATTATAGACAGTTTAAAATTAGCTTTTTTGGGTTCTTGTCACTTATGGTCGGGTCATCTCTAGATGATTGTGAAATTTATCGTTTGTTTTATATACAAGTTGGGGATCACGCTAATCCCCACCCTTCTAGGGTGCATTAAATAAAAAAGAAAAAAGAAAAAGAGGCATGCATGCGATAAGATTTGGGCTGGTGTGAATCACAGCGGAGTTATTCTTCTTAGCTAGCTCAAGTTTAATTGGATTGCGGTTGATCAACAATTATACTTTTTGCTTACAAAAATTGATCTCACTTTAATCTTAATTTGTGACAAATGGAAAAGTAAGTTGCTTTGTTTGCCGAGCAATGGCTACTAATACATCCCTTTCCTACATTTCCGTTGTTCGAACTTGCAGTATTATTTATAGTTTCGTAATATTGATGTGTTTTTTAGAAAACATATAACAAAAGACAAAAACTTGTGTTATGCCGTCTAAACAATTTATGCGAATCTAAATAGTTCATTTTCATCAGTTCAAATTCATATTCACCATGCATCCTAAACCCAAATTCATATTTATCATGGATCATAAATTAAAATCAACCTAAATTATTTAAGCTGCCTAACGAGAGACCTCATCGTGAGAGAATATTCTAGCAAATTAAGTAGTTGTTGCTTAGCATTAATTTTAAGGTAAAAATACACAATTAAGTCCCCATAGAGTAGGGTTGAATATTTCAACATAAAAAAAAATAGAAAAATAATTGTATATGTACATATAAGGATGCATTCGATGGTGAGCCACATATTAGGTGTAAATTATGAACTCTCTGTTTACCATATTATAATGCAACAAATTGTTCATCATTATGTACTCGGAAAGAATATAGAAATTATCATTGTATGAGCTTGTTTATAATTGAATGCTATAACAAACAATTTATTGCATTATAATATAGTAAACAATAGTTCACAATTCACATCAAAAATTTAATTTACAGAGATTACAGACCTATGCATATATATATATATATTGATATAAGAAAAGAGATCAATATTAACCCCTAAAAAAAACTGGGTCCATCCATGTTTGAAGGTTATCTCATCCAGTGGCGGTGGAGTTTTTCATCCATAACCTCCACTCTCATCCTCTGTCGCTTCATAACACAACTCTGTTTCTCATCTCTTCTGCCTCTCTTTACTTTGCAAATAGTCTCAATTTCAAGATAATTATTAATAGGTACTAACTTTCATCCATCCCATACATCTTGTACCCGAATAATACTATATGCAAAATACTTTGAAAATTAGGACTACTTATGGTTAATTAGCTTCGACCAATTACAGTGAATTTAATTAATGAATTAAAATTATAGAATATTTATTTCGTTAGTTTGAGCAAATTATGTGGAAATCATACGTGGAGTTCTTTTGAGCCCACATACACAAACAAACGATGACTCGGTATAGTATATATCCAAATGAAAATAAATGTAAGGTTAAGGTGGAAATGAAATGTGTGGGTTGAGTTTTTGATGGCAGGAAATGAACATGGAGGAGCGACCAATGAATGACCTATAAATATGTGTATATTTATGAAATCACTTGGAATGCCCGATAAAATGTTGATAGATTTAGATAATTAAGGGCATGCATGGATATGAAAAAGTACGTCGCAGTGGTGTTATGCATAATGGCGATGACAACGTTAACAGGAGCAAAGAAGACGGTGTCGAAAGAGTGCCTAGATGATTGCAAGCTCATTTGTATGAAATTATACGGGGCTGTTGACTCCACATGCGACAACATTGCTTGTCCCATTGGTTGTCGTCAGTTATTAGGAAAAGGAAAATTATAATGTAATGTGATAGATTCCTAATCAAATCCTCTCATTCTTCCTTCATCATTCAAATCTCTCGGGCTTGGTCTTTTATCCATTCATCTATTATTCCTATAATTCTTCAAAAATCTTCGTTTTAGAATTAAAATGTGCTCGTGTTCAAATACGAAAAACCTCGAGATAAACAATGATATTTTTTGCCCTTAGGTTACCTAATTAGAATTGTTGCTTTAGTAGGATATTAACTTAGGGCATCACAAATCACCCCTCCGAAAAAGCAGTTGAGATTTTTTATTGCACAATTATGTTATACGTGTCCATCATTTTAACAGTATAATACGGTGTGTGTGATAGATGATCCTTAAAAAAAAAACAAAGTTAATATTTTATTCTTTATTTTAGTTTATGAAAATTAGGTTTATAAGGCCCAAACCCAAACCCACGGGAAAATAAAAGTCCCATAAACATTTTCTCCAAATTACTTTATTTTAGATTTTGAAGTTCAAAAGGCGAAATCGAAACAACAGAATGGGAAATTGCTCTTGATTATACTGCGAGACCAAACGTAGCAGAGGCTGCAGCATAGAAATGGCGCTGCAGCCATTGCGACTGAAGCGGTTGACCCACATAAAACCCCTTTGTTGCTCCTCCGCCGCCCCAACTGGCCGCGACCGCGGGTTCGCCTCCACCGTTGCCGCAATGCGCGCCCAAAAGGTCTGATCTAATCCTCCACAAAATGCTCTGCAAACTTAGATAATTTGGTGACTTTTATGTTCCACTGCTTGAGAATTGAGAAATTCGCTTGGAAATCTGGAATCTTGACATCGCGGTAACATTTTCAATAACTTGTTGTGATCGCATAAGCAATTGATCTTTGATCAATTCTTGGAGATGGGGGCATTTCCTTTATGTTATTTTAAATTATACTAAAAGATAAGAGAGCTATTTGCATAACCATGACATGATTGTTTCATCTATCTAGTGCATTTTAACAGAATGAACAACAAATTTTGAACTTTGTTCAAACAATCTTATCATATCCATCAATTGAAAACATAGGATAAGAAAGTGTTGAATCACATTCTTTTTGGCAGTTTTTTGTACAGTGGAGTTGGGCTGATTTTTTGAGGTTGAACAACTGACCAAGTTTTAGGTTCTGCAGTATTTTAGAATGCATTATCGAGGATACTGTTCTTGTGCTGCCATCCCTACTTCTTCTCAAATAACGTATTATGCCCGCCTGGGTGATATTGAAGCCGCACGAAAATTATTTGATCAAACTCCAGCAAAAAATATTGCTTCATGGAATTCCATAATATCTGGCTACTTTCAGAATAGCCAGCCAAATGAAGCACAATGTTTGTTTGACGAAATGCCAGAAAGGAATACAGTTTCTTGGAATGGATTGATTTCCGGGTACATAAAGAATGGAATGCTAAAGAAAGCTAGAGAAGTATTTGATCTAATGCCTGAACGGAATGTCATATCATGGACTGCCATGGTTAGAGGATATGTGGAGGAGGGGATGGTTTCTGAGGCAGAGGCATTGTTTTGGCGGATGCCAGAGAAGAATGTTATATCATGGACGGTATTGTTGAATGGGTTGATCCGTAAAGGCAGGATTGATGAGGCAAGAAGACTTTATGAGTTGATGCCTGTGAAGGATGTAGTCACCAGAACTACTATGATAGGAGGGTTATGCTCAAAAGGTCAATTGGATGAGGCGCGGGAGATTTTTGATTGCATGAATGAGAGAAATGTAGTATCTTGGACAACAATGATCTCAGGTTATGTGCAGAATGGAAAGGTGGATATTGCTAGGAAACTCTTTGAGGTTATGCCCGAAAGAAATGAGGTCACTTGGACAGCAATGCTTATGGGTTACATTCAGTCTGGGAGGACTGAGGATGCCTGGGAGCTATTCAGTGCTATGCCAACCAAATCAGTTGTTGCTTGCAATGCAATGATTTATGGATTGGGCGAGAATGGGGATGTTTACAGAGCAAGGAAAATTTTTGACCTGATGAGAGTAAAAGACAATGGGACATGGGATGCTATGATTAAGATTTATGAGCGGAAAGGGTTTGAATTAGAGGCACTTCATATGTTCCATGTGATGCAGAGTGAGGGAGTTAAGCCACATTTCCCATCATTAATCAGTATTCTTTCAGCTTGTGCCAGTCTTGCCTCTCTGGATTATGGCAAACAGATTCACACCCAATTGCTAAGGTCCAAGATTGATGATGATGTATTTTTGTCATCTGCTTTGATGACCATGTATATGAAATGTGGTGACATTGTCAAGGCGAAAGTGGTTTTTGATAGATCTTCCTGCAAGGATATAGTCATGTGGAACTCCATCATTACAGGTTATGCGCAACATGGCTTGGGGGATGAGGCGCTACAAGTATTCAGAGAAATGTCTCTCTCAGGGATCCAAGCTGATGATATTACATTCGTCGGAGTTCTATCAGCTTGCAGCTACAGTGGACTAGTTAAAGAAGGAAGGGAAATATTTGATTCTTTGAAGTCAATATATAGGATTGAACCAACTACTGCGCACTATGCTTGCATGGTCGATCTACTTGGGCGAGCTGGACTACTTAATGAGGCTTATAATTTGATAAATGAAATGCCTTTTGAGGCTGATGCAATCGTTTGGGGTTCTCTGTTAGGTGCATGTAGGAATCACATGAATTCTGATCTTGCAGAAGTTGCTGCCAAGAAACTTCTTCAACTAGAGCCCAAAAATGCAGGTCCTTTTGTCCTACTATCACATATTTATGCCTCAAAGGGTAGATGGGGTGATGTTGCTAAGGTGAGGAAGAACATAAGGTCTAGGAAGGTGATCAAATCACCTGGTTGTAGCTGGATTGTGGTAGAGAAAGAAGTGCATATGTTCACTTGTGGAGAGAGCACACCGCACCCTGAACATTCAGAGATTGTTAAAATGTGGGAGAAGCTCAGTGGAATGTTAAGAGAAGCTGGATATAGCCCTGATGGTGCTTTTGTTCTCCATGATGTGGATGAGGAAGAAAAGGCACAAAGCTTAAGACATCATAGTGAGAAGTTGGCTGTGATCTTTGGAATTCTGAAGTTGCCTGAAGGGGTACCTATTCGAGTAATGAAAAATCTGAGGGTTTGTGGGGATTGTCATACAGCTATTAAACTAATTTCAAACCTCACTGGACGTGAGATTATCGTGAGGGATGCAAATAGATTTCATCATTTTAAGGATGGAGTTTGTTCCTGCAAAGATTACTGGTGATTGCACTAGCCGGGACAACCTTTTCTTGATTGATGTTATTTCGTTCCTATCTTGCCTTCACATCTTGAAATAAAATCATAGTACCAGTGTTAATCCAAGACGGCATAGCTTTCTTGGTGTTGATGCGTGAATTGATAGTCAGAATCAGCTCTGGTTAATTCTGGCTGCGGTGCCATTTCCAGTTTTGGATACTGGTGCTGATTTATTTAAACGATACTATGCGTCCATGCCTGGTTTTTGACATGGCGATCACATTCAAAGTTGTAAGTTTCTACACATGGTAGTTTTGGTTAAATATGTTATTTTCCAACACAAAGGTGTTGGCCGTTTGGTCACTTACAAACTTCTAAATGAAATTAAATCTGACATCTTGGCAATGCTGCATAATGGCCTCATCAGTTCCTTTTTGTTTTTTCTTTGAGTTTCTCTTTCGGGTGTCCTGGTTCTGTCAATTTTACTATGAAGTTATGGTGATTTTGTTTTGTGAATCTGATGACATTTTTTATTGAATTGTTGTAAAGATAGGTTTACCTCTCTCTTTTCTGCAGGCTATGTGGAAGTTGAGATTCCATTGCCAAGGATATGCAGCATTTGGAGGAAACAATTTTGATAATCAATCATCCGAACAGATTTATTCGAATGCTGGATGTCTTCGATTTCATCGTGCAAATGATTTGGGGCAGATAAAACTGTACCAAGCAAGCCATGTGCAACGAGCACAGCCTAGAGGAAAATAGCAAACAGACAACAATGGGGTGTCTCCTTTTGACTGCAATTTGTTTTTTATTTTTAGAAATAGTAGAACTGGAGTTATGATTAATTATGATCAGAGTGAAAAATGTGTTTGATAATGGTGTAGGTGTAATTGAGGACAAGAGAAGATGAAAGGAATCTTGCCCCCACAATCCTATGCATTTCAGCATGCGTTTGTTCCAACAACCTAACCCTCAAATTCTCACCATCATTTATAGAGCATTTCTGTAGTTTTCACATATATTAATCCCGTATTCTGTTAAGAATAGAGCAAAATATTTCCATATTTTTCATTCCATGTGAGCAAAAGCCATCGCACGAGGTAATAATGCAAATTACAAGATATATGATTTGATTTTGGGAGCTAAAGCAAATTCCAGTAATTTCAATGCAATTTTGCTTGATAAAATTTAAGAAATCTGGGATTGGGATGGTTGCTGCACTTAATACCTGCTGAATAATACAGTGTCACATCAAGGCTAATTCCTATGTACCAGTACTAATTATCACCATAATACTGTTGATGATGTGTCCATATTCTTGTATTTGATCCCACCAGTTGAAAACTGACAATTAAAAAAAATCAAGAAAGCAAACATGAATGTTTTAGACAAGGGTAAACAAAAATATACACTAAAAGTGGAGGTAGAAACCTAAATTTGAAAGAAAAACTACAAAACCAAATGGGGGTGGGGGCCTGGTGCAGTAGTATCACTATCACAGCATATAGCAGTTAAGGTTAAAACAGTGTGTACAATGAGATGTCGGATAGTTGGATGCCTTCTCCAAATCTTTGAATGTATCATTCATCTTTCTTCCCACTTTCCAGCTAAGCATATCACTTCTTTTTGTTCTTTCTCATCTATTATTCAAGCTTGTTTTTGCATAACGGGAATTGTAGTGCAGTGCAGTATAGTATATGCTTGCTGTAATATACTCTCTCCAAGAGGGCAGGAATGTCCTTTCTTCTTCTCTCCCTGACAGATGATCTATCTTTCTGAAAACTACTGCTGTAGGTGTTGTTTGTGCAGGAATCAGCCACTGCCAAGGCTTTTCTTGTTTGCGATTCTGCTAAAATTGGAAGATCTCATCATCTTGAACCTTTTCTTTTGCAACTAAAGGGACTCAATGCCTTAATTGTTCAGTGACATCCTTTTTCAAGAACTGTGCAAGATTCTTAGCTTGAGCAGCTCTCTCTCATGATCATCAATTCATGAATTGGTGATTGAGTTAGTGTATTCATTAAGATGAGGTGTAGATGAAGGATGTTGTGCAAGATTCAGAGTCGCTTCACCTGCTTCTGCAAGCCCTCTGCCGCACCTCATATCTACACTCTGAAATTGGAAACCTCTCCACACGTGGTGGTTCCTACTTCTGCTTGTAAGCAGCCATCCTCGAAGAAAGCTGAGGGTGTGCTCAAGAGCTGCATTCGGAACCCCCAATATCAAGAGGCCGGGAAGAAAAGCGTGCAATGGATGGATAACATAGCTGAGGTCAAGGAGTTTGAATCAAGGTAATTTCATTTTGTTTATGACTTCATTATGAGATATATACAACGAACATTTTATGAAATGAATTTGATGATGTGATTTGTTATTATTATTCAAGGGGCAATGGAACAAGTGGTAGGGAAAATGAAGAGGAGGAGCATAGCAGGCGCTGTGTTTGCATCATCCTCTGAAGGAATCTATCTATTTGAGAGTAGCAATGAAGTTTGTAATAATTACTCATGAAACCTGCGTGCATATTATAGGTGGAGCAATGCGTGGTTATTGTGCATCTCTCTGGTTGGCTAGGATACATGTAATTGCTTTCTGAAAAGACATTCCAATTTCTCTTCTTTTCTTTTTATTTATTTATTTATTTTTTTTGGTTTTGGCGTGGTGTGACTGTGAGGATATTAGGATAGTGGTGAATGGATTTATGGTTGTATCTCCATTTGTTGCAAGAATCGCCACCCATCTTCTTCAACACACTGCTCGCCTCCATTTCCAATCTTCTAACGTTTTAGGTCCCACTGTTGTCCTTTAAATTGCAACTCAACCATACAACTAATTTGATGATTATAAATTCACAATTTAATTTGTCTCATTTTTCTGTAAAAAAATTGCTTAAATTGACCGAGCTAATTAAGAAGGGGGTTCGAGTTATATTATCTCATTCTAAGTAAAATTAAGGTCATTCGATTACATCACAAATTATTTTTACTTATATTACAAATTCTCCAAATTTTTGATTACATGAATACTAGATGGCGTTTGGTTTAACTGTCGAGAATCACTATAAGTATTAGTTTGATAGTATAGGGAATGTCAATGGGTTTGTGAATGAAACCCCTCCCAAATATTTGAGAATATCTATTCCAAAATTACTAAGCAAACGACTTATTTTGGGTTCCATTCAATTCCTTAGTTCCAAACCCACCAACCAAGCCACCTTAGATTCATATCAATAGATAAATTTTTATGTAATAAATAATAATGAATATCAACGGTAGGATTACGTGAATAGCTGAAATTTAAGCAATGCCATAGCATGCGTAATTTTATAACACATCATGCACTTTACAAAATGCATAATGATGGTCAATCTTGTCCGTTAGTTAATCATATGAATAATTTTGATTTATTATTCTTTATTAAGTAAAGGGTTCTTTAGCACCATATCTCCACGACTCCACCCATGAATGATATGTTCAAATACAGGACAAGAGTTTTTTTTGGTGACGGAAAAAGAACTTTTTCAAAAGTTACAATCCTATATATTGAACATATTCATTATATTTCATTAGTTTGTGAGCGTACAGATCTCATGTTACATCTTTGTGTCATATACAAAATTTTTATTATATTTAATATTTTTAAAAAATTTTTAATTTAGTTTTCCAACTACGATATGTAGTTATTTTTAGAATATAAAATAATCATTTTTATAGCCAACAATTAGCTACAACTGAAAATAGAAGAATTATCAATTTAGGACCCGAAAGATCACAATATTTTTGATTCAAGACCTCCACGGTGTTAATAAGCCATCAAGCGGAAAAAAAATGTGGCCATTATATATCCACGTTACTCTCACAATTAAATTAAACTAAAAAAATAAGCATCATATTTATAAAATTGCAGCCATAATTCTCTCACAAATTTATAAAATTGCAGTCATTGCATTTTTTTCTTCTTTACGGTATGTAGTTTCTTTCACAAGTTCTTTAATCGATTGTCTCTTCAACTCAATTGCAGTCGTTTCTTCACGACACTAATGACCATATCATCGTTGGATGACTGTTGGTCCCAAATTAGCGATAGGATAAATTGCGGAAGCGTAAAGTCTTAATGAAATAGTGCGTAAATGAAGGTTATCTTTATCTCAGCTGACTTAAGA
>AYJT01026223.1:0-10102 GCA_001278415.1 Ocimum tenuiflorum | reverse complement strand
TATTTAATAGTATGAGTTATATTTAAGGTTGGGTTGGTCCGGTCAAAGGTTTGACTTAGCTTGGGTCAAAGGTTTGACTTAAGTCGAGTCAAGGTTTGACTTTTAGCTTAAGTCGGGTCAAGGTTTAACTTAAGGGTCAGAGGTTTGACTTAAGTTGGGTCGAAGGTTTGACCTAAGTTGGGTTAAAGGTTTGACTTAAGTCCAGCCATGGGCCCTCGGTTTTTCGTATTTGATGAGTAAGATAGATTTCGGTCTTTGAATATGTGTTACATTGTCTTAGCTCGAGTAATCGGAGTAAAATAGGGCCATTTGGTTGAATGGGAAGGGTTTAGGTCAAATGGACACTTATCAAAACAATGTGGATCGAAGGGAATGACCACATTCAGTCGAATGGGTGTTCGAAGGCTCATTCGGTTGAAATCATGCGAATGACTGAAATGGGATCCAGCTGGCAGGCCATTCGATCGAATGGAAGGACCCATTCGATCGAATTGTTCAAATCAAACATCGCGCGTGGACATAACGAATGAATTCGGTCAAAATAGGGGGTCGAAGGCAGGCATTCGATCGAATGCACTTGGACTGAACTTAAAACAGCCATTCGATCGAAAAACATCAGGTTTTTGAGTTTTGGTTCGATTCTAATGGTATTTTTAGTCCCCACAAGCATTCAAAAGGGTCCTAAGGTGTCAATAAACATATAGGTTCCACAATAACATGTTTTTGTTCAAAGGATATCAAGATTCAACCAAATAAACATAGGATTCAAGTTCAAAATATGTTATGCATGTGGTGGTCATGCGTTTCAAGTCTCCAATAGAACAACAAGGCTCATGCACACGAAAATAGAACCTTTGTTGGGCATCAAAACACCAAAGATGGACATGTCAACAATAATGGTAGCACATATCTCAATATTTCAAGATTTAACCAAGATTTCACTCATGAACAAGAAGAACCACAAGGAATTCACCATGAGATGGGCTTCTTCATGGTTACCTTAGTCAAGAAGATGGTGACAAAGAAAATGGTGGTTGAAGTGCTTCTACAAGCTTCACAATGATCCCCTTCCTCCTCCTTCAAGAGCTAAGCAAAAATGAAGAGTTTTTTATGTCTTGAGTGAATCTGAACACATGAGGTGATAGGAGAGAATAAAGGAGGCTTCTTCCAAAATCACTATTTATACTAGGATGGAAGAAGGGTTAGGGTTATGGCTTGGGGAATGGACCATATGTTATAGCTCGTACTTTAGGTTATAACTTATTTCATGACATAAGTCATGAAAGTCTCGATTTTAAGCTTATAAGTACGCTCGAGGCTCTCATTTCATAATTCTCGTACTATTATTTCCCGCTACTTGGAAAAATTATGAAATGGTTAATTAAAAGCTCAAAAATAAATACGGGGTGTTACAGTATGAGATCTCATTTTATTGCCTAAAGGTGTGAAGCCAATTGGTTGTAAATGGATATTCAAAACCAAAGGGATTCACAAGGCAATATAGAGAGATATAAGGCCTGTCTCGTTGCTAAAAGATTCACTCAAAAGGAAGGTATAGAGTATAAAGAACTTTAATAATACTTAGGCTCCTATTTCATGATATTCTTGTTTGTTTTAAACATATGAGTTTACTTTAAAAGTTAGGCTATGTATCCAGATTGGATTGGAAGAAAAGGATTTGATTTAATTTAATTAGAGTTCAAATGGGAGAAATTCAATCGAATTGAAGGATGACTTTGATTGAATTGGGTTGCAGACTTCTATCAAAATGGGATCAAGAATTTGATCCAATTCAAAGTGTGGGGACCAATTCAGTCAGATTGGAAGGTCTAATTCGATCGAATTGGGACTAGGGATTCGGTCTGGAATTTGATCGATGTAAAATTTGTTTGAATTAGGGTTACACTTCAATCAAATTAGAGTTGAATTTGGTCAAAGTAAAAAAGATCAAATGTTGCGCAATCAGGGGGATCCAATTCGATTGAATTGGAGGCCAATTTGGTCGAATTGGACTCTCGGGTCCAAAAATCTTGACGACAACCATGGCGATTTCCGACGTCCTAGGTTCATTTTTCAGATTTTTCTAGTTCCCACAAGCAAGAATAACGGTCCTAGGGTTCATGCAAGGTCAATGTTTGAAACATAACACATTTTGTCCAAGGAAATCTAAGATTATCATGATACAAGAGATTCAATGTCAAGAATTTGGCATGCAAGGTGTTCATACTGTTCTAGCTCAAAAATGGCATGGTGGTTCACGAAGTGCATCTCAAGTTTTGCATCAAAGCTCCGAGAACAATGTTTAAATCAATATCTCTATCATGCCTTTTGAGATCTAACAAAATATTTCATCTTCCATTTCAAGAATACCACGAGAACACATGAAAGAAGTCCATGGTGGAAACTAAAGAGCTTGCTATTACCTTAAGTATGAGGTGAAGATGGTGATGGATGGACTTTGGCGTCAAGGATTCGTCCTCCTCTTCCAAGTGCTCAACCAAGAAGATAAAGAGCGTTTGGCGTTTTTGAGAGGGTCTCAAAACATGAGGGTTTAGAACATATAAGAGGGGCTCCTCAAAATGTCACCATTTATACATGGAGGAAAGAGGGTTAGGGTTAGGACTTGGATAAGGGGCCTTGGGTTATGACTCGTATTATAGCATAAATTGATTTCATGACATAAGTCATGTAACATTAGTTACATGTTTTATTATTCGAGCTCAAGGCTTCGAATATTAGCCTTTAATCACTATAATATTCCTGCCACTAGGAAATTTAATCTAAGAACATAAATAAAGGGAATGTAATATGTGGGGTGTTACACCGCCATTGGGTGGACTCTTGCTGATATCAAAGGGATAAGCCAACTTTAGTTATGCATAAAATCATACTAGAGGAGCATGCCAAACTCAAAGCGCAACCACAAAGATGTCTTAACCCGGTGATGCAGGAGGTGGTTAGGAAAGAAGTAATTCATTTTCTAGATCATGGCTTGATCTATGTCATTTCTGATAGTGAGTGGGTGAGCCCAACTCAAGTCGTAGCAAAAAAGGAAGGATTCACTATCGTTAAAGGTGACTCTGATGAGGAAATTGTAACGAGACCGATCACTGTGGCAGTTTTGTATCAATTATATAGCTCTTAGCGCAACAACCTGCAAGGATCACTTTCCCCTCCCTTTCATTGACAAAATGTTGGATAGACTTGTAGGTTATCCACTCTACTGTTTTTTGGACGGTTACTCTAGTTACAACCAGATCATGGTTGCTCTGGAGGACCAGCTCAAAACTGCCTTCACCTGTCCTAGTGGTGTTTTTGCTTACCGATGCATGCTCTTCGGGCTTTGCGATGCCCTTGCAACATTTCAACGTTGTATGATGTCTATCTTCCAAGGGCTCATTGAGAACATCATGGAGGTTTTTCATGGATGAGTTCTCGATCTTTGGTGCCTCATTCAATTTATGCCTTGCTAATCTCAAAACCGTACTCAAACATTATGTTGACACAAACTCGTGTCTTAATTGGGAGAAGTGACATTTCATAGACCGTGAAGGGATCGTGCTTGGGCACAAAATCTCTGCACACGGTCTTGAGGTTGATAGGGCTAAGATCATGGCCATTGAAAAGTTACCATCTCCTACCTCTGTCAAAGGAATCCGTAGTTTTCTTGGTCGTGCGAATTTCTATCGTCGGTTCATGAAGGATTTCTCCCAAAAAACCAAGCTACTCAGTAATCTTCTTGAGAAAGATGTTAAGTACTTGTTCAATACTGAGTGCTTGTTTTCTTTTGAGCATCTGAAGCATGCTCTTGTGTCGGCACCCATTCTTGTGTCTCCCGATTGGGATTTCTCATTTGTTTCGATGTGCGATGCGAGCGACTACACTGTAAGCACTGCACTGGAACAGATGAAAAACAAGCTCTTTTGTGTGATTCATTACGCGAGCAAGTTGCAACTATACTACTACTGAGAAGAAAATGCTTGCGGTAGTGTATGCGTTTGACAAATTTTGTCCTTATCTCATTGGGACGAAGATTGTTGTTAACACTAACCATGCTACTATTCGGTACCGTTTTATAAAAAGGATGCCAAACCTCATCTTATTCGGTGGATAATCCTTCTTCAGGAGTTTGACATTGAAATCTGGAACAAGAAAGGGTGTGAGAATGTGATTATTGATCACCAGTCTCGGTTAGAGCATCATGAGGATGACTCTAAGTTCGTTATCAGTCCTGATGAGCACGTGTTTGCTGTTGAGGATCTTACCCCGTGGTACCCTGATTTTGTGAACTTTCTTGTTCTAGGCATAAACCAACTGTACCTATCTTATTACCAAAAGAAGAAGTTTCACAGTGATGAGAACTTTTTATGCTGGAAGGATCCTTACCTCTACCATCATTGTGTAACAGTTTGATATGAAAGTGTGTTTCATAGTCTGAGTGGAATGCCAACATGGCCGAGTTCCACAATTTTCCTATTGGGGGCCACTTACAGTGAATCAAACTGCTATCAAAGTGTTTACAAGTGGCTTCTACTGGCCTTCTATTTACATTGTCGAATGTTTTTCCAAAATGGATGAAATGCCCCAAAATCTAGTGATTGAGATTGAGCTATTCGATGTTTGGAGGATAGATTTCAAGGGTCCATTCCCCTCTTCTTATGGCTATCAGTATATTCTCTTAGCTATAGACTATGTCACTAATGATGCTAAGGTGGTCATTAAGTTCCTCCACAGGAACATCATCTCTCTTTATGGGGTTCCAAGGACTCTACTTAGCGATAGGGGGTCACATTTCAACAACAAACTCTTATCTTCCCTTCTAGCTAGGCGATGTTCACCACCGTGTGACTACTTCTTATTACCCCCAAGGAAATGGGCACACGGAATTGGCTAATCGAGAGATTAAGCAAATTTTGGAGAAAATGATTGGGTGATCAAAAGATTGGGCCAAGAAGCTTGATGAAGCACTTTGGGCCTATCGAACGACATTTAAAATGCCAATTAGGATGTCCACTTATCAGCTTGTTTTCAGCAAATCTTGCCATCTTTCCCTCGAAATCAAGCATAAGGCACATTGGGTTGTCAAAAAGCTTAATTATGATTTCAACGCCGCTCAATGCGAACGAGCTCTTAAGTTGAATGAGCTTGATGAGTTTCATAATGAGGCTTATGAGAGCTCAATGATTTACAAAGAGCGTGCTAAAAAATTTCACGACATCCACATCCGGAAGCATGAGTTATATCCGAGGGATAGAGTGTTATTATTTAAATCTCAGTTGAAGTTGTTTCCAGAAAAATTGCACTCTGGGTGGTCTAGGCCGTTTGAGGTGTCAAAAGCTTATGATAATGGCACGGTGGATTTGATTGGGAGTAATGGGAACACATTTTGGGTGAACGGGCAAAAGATCAAATGCTATTACAATCAAAAGGTGGTGACGATGGTCTCCATCTACACTCTGGCACCTTGACCAGCTGAGGTATCGTCGAGCCAACGTCGAGGCAATGTGATTGTGTGCTGTCCTTTAATAACTCATTTTGTCTCTCCAAACTCATCCTCACTTTGTGTTAGATGAATTTGGAAGAGGGGCGCTGGAGCACATTATTAAAGGTTGTCAATTTTTAGTTGTGTGGCTTTTATTTGATATAAAAATAATCTCGGGTCAACATTTTGGTACCGTCGAGCATTGAGTACCGAGTGTTCTCAGTCCTGACCGAGAACACCACAGGCTGTACAAGAAACCTCAGAAAATACCAAGCCATCGATGGACTGTTCGACCTTCGTACTAAACTATCGATCGACGGCTCCGACCCTACTGCTGTAAATACCTCCCCTCCCCCCGCGTGCGCGATTTCAGTCGCGCAATGCTCCAAATTTTCGAATCCTACTCTCACCCACTCTCTTCTAACTCAATTTTCTTGCTTCCAAACACCAAAGGTACAACCTTAATCACTTATTTATGATTTTTGCACTTGATTTTCATGATTTGAGCGAGTTTTTCCATAGAAAAATCATTATATGTAATGAGGAATTTGAATTATGGTCGACGCTTGGTGATTTTTGTCCGTACAAATGGGGGATGAATTTTGCAATAATGTTTCGAATTGTTGAGTGACCTTGAGTTGTTGAGTTTTGAAGGAATTTGTGAAAGATGGATACCAGAGAGTTTGACCACCAAGAAACTAATCAAAAGATTGTCGAGATGAGTGGGGTTATGTTGGTCCCAAATAAGAGATAGGTTTTTATGCATAAGTGTTAGTAAGAAATCAGTTGTGTAAGTGAAGAGCCCAAGCTTAATCTCAGTTGACTTATCGACAAGTCAGTTGGGTTATCGTAATGTTTTTTTAGTCGAGTAGGTTTATAAGTTTGTTTCAGCTATACTCCAGCTACTTAAGAGGTAGCTAGGTTTCAAACACATAGATAGAAGTTAATCAAAGCAGTAAGAAGACGGATATTATAGAGGTTTGGATTAAACAATCCTACCTCCTATCTTCCTTCAGGCGAAGGGAATCCACCGATCTTTGTTATACACTGTGAGTTAACAAGGTTTACAACTAGGATTTTTCTAGATCGGAGGACTTCGTCTTCCTCGGTTGCAGGCACAGTTGATCATAGAAGTTTTACCAGAACTTCCTGGGCTTCTTGATCAACAGGGTTCGATGTTTTGATTTTTTTCAAGAACATGAATAGCTTGAGTGATTGGTTCTTTGATAAAGAATTTATCAAAGAACGTCTTAGTGTCCTCAGCTAAGAGCTTTGGATCACTGGAGGAATGTCACGAGTTAGAACTGGAAAGATGGCTTAGATTTGTAGAGAGATTAGAGAGAGTTTGAGCACGAGAATGCAAGTCAGTAACTTGTTCTTCATTGTTGGTCCTCCCTATTTATAGGTGAAGGATTTGTATTCAAGTCCTTGTCTCACAACGGACAAATCCATCAAAATCTGCTCTGCAAAAGGTAGTCGTAGGTGTACTCACAATTAGACTTTTATTTGTTGGATCTTAGATTAAGGTTATTATCCTCCGAATAATAACCAAATGTCTAACTTCCTTTTTAGGATAGGTCAGCTCTGACTACCTGTCTTATTACTTCAGACATTCTTTTTTAAGATTCAGTTGTTACTTGAGACAACTGACTTTTTAAGTTTGTCATTGGTCGATTTTCTACTTGTCTTTATCTTGAAATGATAGTCAGCTGATCTTTAGTCAGCTTTTGGAAACTTCTATTCTCTTTGCAGTCAGCTAACATGTTTGAAGATGAACTGTCAGCTCAGTTGTGTTCCTCACAGCTGATCATTCTTACAGTTGATCTTACAGCTGAGAACTACCTTCAGCTACGCTCTTCTTTAGTTACAAGTTGTTTGTAGTCAGTTGTTTTTCCTCATTGCCATGTTCCTACAGCTATGGTCTTCAGCTCTTCAGGATCTATACTATTACAACGATCAACCTATACAAGATTACATTTAATCCATTGATCTTAAGCTAATGGTGTTTGTCATCATCAAACTTATATTTTATTCCTAACAATTTCCCTTTTTTTGATGATGTCAAAACCATATAGTGGTAAGAATATGTGAAGGGAATTACAGTTGACTTCCCCCTTAACATAATCTTCCTACCTTCTATAGGATTCAAGTCCCAAAAGAATTACTGACAACTGATCTCTTTGAGACAACAAGATATCGTCATTCAAAGGATATTCAGTCAGTTATCATTCATTGATATTAGTTTACATTGTACGAGGATAAGGAAATTTAAACACATATAATGTAAAAATATTTAACTGACTAAATATACAAAACTAATTACGGCTACGGCTGAGGCGGTGGCTGATCTTGCTTCTGAGACGCTGAAGCTGAGGATTTCTTTTCTTTCTTCTTTTTCTTCTCAGCTCTGTATTCTTCTTCCCTCTGCTCTCTCAAACGACGCCTCTCAGCTTCTTCATCTTCTCTCATATGCCTTCTCTCCACCTCCTCCTCTAGGAGTCTCAGTCTCCTGTCTGTCTCTTCCTCTCTTTTTCTCCATTCCTTCTCCTCCTCACGATCGTCTCGTCGCTGTACTTCTCCCTCTTTTACAACATTAGTCAAAACAAGGATGCTCTGAGCAATGGCTTGAATGGTTGAGTTGACAGTATGGAGGGAGAGGTTAACTATTTGAAGTGAAGTAGTGGCATGCTCTTGCATTCCAGTCACTACTTTCATGAACTGATTGGGCACAGGGTGGAGGAAGACTCAGCAAACATCAGCTCTCGGTGCAAGCTGGAACCTCTTGACAAACCAAGTTCCAAGCTAAGAACTAGTGGTGGCAGAGTGGGAGTTAGAACACCTGTGAAGACAACCATCTGAGTATTAGAGACATCAGCTATGGATGGTGTCTCTAAGGAGGGATCAGAAGGTGTTGGGATAGCTTGCTGTGGCATTGGGGCAACTGGTCCTGTTATCTAGTCCAAAATTGTGATTTGACAAGATTGAGGTTGGACTGGAACTGAGGCATGTGGCTGAGCTGCAATGGTAGGGCTGAGGGAAGTTGTTAGCTGTGAAGTAGATGCAGATGTGGACAACTCGCAGAAAGACCTGTCAGCTGAATATGTTGTAGAAGTGTCTGTAAATTCATCGCGCAGAGTGAGGTCTTCCCTCTCGTTCAGGTCAGGTAAGCCTCCAAAGATCTTGTCAGCTGACTCAGAGACAGCTGGCTGACCCTGTGCTTCTGGAGCCTTTCCTTTCTCATCAGCTTCCTTGGTGGTTCCAAAACCCAACTCAGCTGGTAATATGACCTCAACAGCTTCCCCTTGCATAGCTGTCTGAGGAACCCTCCAGTCTGAATGACCTCTTTTCCTCCATCAGGCCCTTGGTCATTATCTTCATTAGAGGATCCCTTGTCCTCAGCCTTCTCAGAATGATCGCTGGTGGATTAATCCTTGGCAGCATCTTCATCCTAATCAACAGAGGTCCATGGAATCTCAGCTCCATCTTGTCCATGAACTGGGGAGGTTATCGACTAAATTATTTGTTGTATTTTCGGTTCTTTGGTTGGTTGTGGAACAACTAGAGTGTCTACATAAGTATCGAACACTAGGTGATCCAGTTGCTTGGTGTCGATCACTGCATTTCAGGACCATAGAGAAGATGCCCTCAGCTGTTGCAGGATTATTCTCCTTAGTTGGACTCATTCCAGCTGCTCCTTCTTCTCTTTCCTCAGCTGTCTTCTCCACAGCTGGTCTTTTAGATGTTTCAAACACTTTTTCTATAGTAGCTTCCTTGGCCAGGCTGGCCTCAGCTTACTTCTCATCAACTTTCCCCTGCTCTTTTGAGACGTCAATGATCTATCCAGCATCCTTGGCATAATCGACCTTAGCTGGAGTGGATGAAGCAGGTTCTTCGGCAATGACTTCAGTGGCAGCTTCATTGACCAGACGGGCCTCACCTGTTGGTCTAATGACAATAATAATCTTCTTAACAAGGGTCGGCTCAACTGCCTTGTTGGGTCCTTCATCCGTCTTTTGAACTGGAAGACCATCAGATTTGCAAGTCAATCTATGAGAAATGATCTCCTTCACCCTATTCTCCAGTTCGTCCTTCTTCAGCTTCCAAACTTCATTATGTCTGAGCTACTCTTTTACCCATAGCTCCTCATGTTTCCAGAAGGTCAATCCAAAACACGCAGCTAAGATAAAGAGATCGGGTACGTCCATATAATATCTCCAGAAGAAAAAATGTTGAGCCCGAACAGCTTCTTGGAAGGTTAGCGAAACTAGGGGCTCATCTTCCATTCCCATATGCTGAACCTGTTTGATTAATGGCTCTAGCTTGGTCTGAGTCGGGGCCTCGATCTGATCCTTCAGATCCGAGCTTCATCTCAGGATATCGACATTGTCTTGGCTATAGTGAGAAGAGGCAGGAACCAGTCACTACGCCTCTGAGCTGTGTAGAATTCATATGTTGTGCCATGAGCGGGGATGATGGTGAAGGTATCCTCACATGGTTGGGCTAAGAAAGGATAAGCTCTTGTGTCCCATCAGTGATGGGGCTTCTCCAGCCCTTGAGTCTCCGATTCTTCATGATGTTCATCGATCAGAACACCAACTGAACCAAGACTGGCAATTGGGG
>AYJT01026180.1:0-15405 GCA_001278415.1 Ocimum tenuiflorum | reverse complement strand
CGCGCAGCACGTCGAGTGGTGTTGGAGGGGGTTTGAATAAGGATTTGAAGGCACTGTCGCTTCAATCCTCTTTGGGCCTGATGCCTGCTCCGCCGGCCGCCGGCCATCGTGATGCGGTAAATTATCCGGGCGTTCAGAAGAATTCATCCTTGCGGAATTCCTCTTGGAAGGTATATTTGGTAAGTTCATTCTTTAACTCCATTCTTAGTCATCCTCTCAGCGCTTGCTATTGCCAGATTTAGGTGTTTCAAAATCTTCTCCGATCCGTTGACTTTCCCCTTATTCTTCATCCTTCATTTTACCTTAGAAAGAAGTAATTTAGGCAAAACTCGAATCTCTTTGTGTTACAATGCGTGTGTTCTGGATCGAATTTTTGTTAATTTTAATTTTGTGTGCTTTGTTTGATTTTGTGGATATTAGATATTTTTATTATGTTCAAATGAGGCTTCATAATTATTGTTAATTGTTAAATATTAAAAATTAATTATTTTATAATAATATTCTAAAATTTATTATATAGATTTTTTTTAGTACAAGTAAAGAACTAGTAAATTTAAACTAGAATAAAACGAGGTAGAGCGATGCCTCTCATATCATAGTTGATTCAACTCTTCACCTGGTCCCGGGGTTATATTCTAAAATTTATTATATACTTTTTATAACACTTAATATAACTCAAATTTGTAACGAGGATCCGTAGCCCCATTTCCAGTAGGATCCTATTTATAGATCACCTCATCGTATGCTATTTTAGTGCATTTTTTCTGAATAACCTAAATGTGTGACAATAATAAAAATTCATTTCTATTTCCTTTGTATATTGTGATTTTCTTATCCATGCCTCGTGTCTTTCTTTTAGATGATTTGTTAAGTTCTGCTTCATCATTACTTATGTTTAAAATTTCCACAAACAATATCATATATTTCACATTGTTGATAAGTTATCTAACTGCAACATTTCATATTTCTCTATGATTGATTTAGTCTTATTTCTTAATTTCAGTTGCTATATATATATAGGTTTGTGTTCAAATACGAACTAATTCTGGTGAGTGAACTAAGAACTAAATCTCAACCATTCAAATAACTCCATCTAAGGCCCACATTTTTTGCGTTAAAAAAAAGAATTATTGATTTTAATTTTAAGGGGGGTATGAAAGTAATTTCAGTAGAGAATTCTGGGGTGGTTATCACCCATGATCATGTAAATTTCTCCACAATGTATCATTTGCAGATACATAAGTTATCTCAGCGATATCTTTTCATAAAACAATCGTTATTTACTTGGAATGTAAAATGCCCAATGAGATAGCCAATATGCCATTGAGTATGTAAAATATGCCCATGATAACCAACAAAAATGAATGAAACACATTTCGAAATGTCAAACAACAACCTAAATGTGTTCGTCAAACTCCACAACATGCCTACTATATCCATAAACAAAATGTAGAAATGCCCTCAAAATACACAAATGTGTCTACTATTCGGCCTATAAAAGTCCAAAAAAATTAGAACCTTCGGTAATAAAAAAGTTATAGGCAATTAATATTTTCAAAACAAAAAAAAATCAACAAGACCCATTAACACTTTTTGCATAAATTTTCGGCGAAATGATGTAAAATGTCTTCCAAGTTTCAACTAAAGAATTGCCCAAAATTGTAGGAAAAAGGGTGTGCACAAGATTTATTTTCGTCTGAGAAGATCATGGGGTGACTCAAAAAATCACGTCCCATAAAATCCTCTAATTGACCACGAAATTAAGAAACACGTAGTACTAATCTCCACCATCCGCTTTTAAGATCAACGAATGTAATTTAGTTCATAGTTCACTCACTATATGGGGTTCTTGCCTAATCATCACGTCCCTATATACATATATATATATATATAAATATATATTTCTGTTGGAAATCATACCTATATATGTGTTTGCGTATAAGATATATACATAATGTAACATTTAGATTGTTGGAGCATTATAAAGGGATGAATCATGTCCCTCCGGGACACCCAGTGGTGGAGACCCATGTGTAAAGACCCTCCAAAATGCGAGAGGTCTAGGGTTCAAATCCCCACTCTCCCAACTCAAAAAAAAAAAAGAGTTAAACAAATAAATAAAGGGGTGAATCATTTTCGAAAATTGCTCACAATCCCTTACTAGTAACTTAGTAGATTACTCTCATCTCTAACTAAATTTATTTGAAATATGGTTCTCCGTGATACGAGTTTTTGTCTTACCACACATTTTCTCTTATTAAATTTAATATGATAAGTTTCTTGTTTATATTTTATCAACACAATATGAGGGCATGAAAACTAGATATGAGTTTATTGTCATACTTGTTCTTTTTATTTATATCTTAAGGATTTCGAGGCTTTCATTTTCATTGATGAGTTTGGCATTGATATATGTCTGATTTGACTGCAGCTCAAGGTTTTCTGTTTTATATCTGCTGCTTATGCAATTTTCTTGAGAAATGAAGTTGCAAGGCTGAAGGTATGTTATAAGTTCCTAGTAAAATCCCTGCATCTAATTTCATATTATGTAAAATTGTAAATCTACAAATTTTCCTCCATTTATTATGAACAACTATCCTCTTTATGTCCACCAGACTCAGAATACATAAAGCCAATAAACATATTTCTAATTTCAACCCTGTAAACAAATTATTGCCTCATCTTATGAGATATGTTTACGATTGCAGGACGAGTACACCAACCTTCAAGGATTTTGTAGTAATGAAAATCCTGGTCGAAGCAAACACATTGAAGTTTCGGATATTGAAAATGGAAATTTATTTTTGTCTATAGGGAACACTGACCCTAGAGCTATAGCTATGTGCACAGTTTTTGTTACACTCATAACACCATTCGTGTTGTACGAATGTCTAGATTATCTGCCGCAAATTAGGAGTCTTTCAAAACGGATGAAGGATTGCAAAGAGCAGGTTCCTCTAAAGAAAAGAGTAGCCTATATGGTTGATGTGTGTTTCTCAGTTTATCCTTATGCGAAGCTACTTGCACTTCTCTTCGCGACTCTGTTTCTCATCGGATTTGGAGGCTTGGCATTATATGCTGTTAGTGACAGTAGCTTTGCTGAAGCTCTTTGGCTTTCTTGGACATTTGTGGCAGATTCAGGAAACCATGCCGATAGGACTGGAACTGGGCCCAGGATTGTTTCAGTTTCTATTAGTTCAGGAGGCATGCTTATATTTGCCATGATGCTGGGGCTTGTTTCTGATGCTATATCGGAGAAGGTGGACTCGTTGCGCAAGGGGAAGAGTGAGGTTATTGAAAGTAACCACATTCTCATTCTTGGATGGAGTGACAAGTTGGTAATGATTTGAAAAGTAACCACAATGCTTTTGCCATTGTGCACTTATGCTGATCTAGATGAGCCACAAGTTTTGTTAATAGAATTTGATAATTATTACCTTTTGTTTCTTTCTTTGGAGCATCCTGCACGTTGCAACTCCCTCCATCATAAGTTCACAGTGAAGAAATCTTTTAAGATCATGCAAGTATAGATTTATTTAGAATCATTTATACCCTGTAGCCTCTGCCTGCTCCAATTTCTTTACATATATTGGATCTTTTCTTTTGTTGCTTAGTGTCTTTTGATACTGATCAAATGTAATTTCATGAAGTTTGACTATTTGAAACTAGGCCCGCGAGTTTTAAATGGTAAAGGCTTTGGAAAAGCTAGTCACTTAATTTCCTGAACCATATATACTATTAAATATAACCCTTCACCTTGTGATTTTTTTAATCTTAGGGTTAATGAATGATCCTCCGCTGCAGGGTTCACTTCTGAAACAGCTGGCAATAGCAAACAAAAGCATCGGTGGTGGTGTTATTGTTGTACTTGCAGAAAGAGACAAGGAGGAAATGGAGATAGATATAGCAAAGCTTGAGTTTGACTTGATGGGAACATCAGTTATCTGCAGAAGTGGTAGCCCTCTTATACTTGCTGACTTAAAAAAGGTACTTTAGCTCAGTCAGTTCCTGGCCGATGCCACTTCTCTAGTTTCTTTTCTTCCCAAAATTCATTATCACCTTAAGAGTATACAAGGCATATTTTTTCCTAAGATTGAGTTCTATTCATGACTGAATTATATATAATCATTCTTCATATTTTTTTTATGCAGGTCTCTGTCTCCAAAGCACGTGCAATCATTGTATTGGCATCTGACGAGAATGCTGATCAGGTCATTACTTTTAGTTCCAAAATCTCTTAATACATTCAACAATTTATATTTGGAATGGATTTAATGCTTGCTTTTGGAATGAATATCAGAGTGATGCACGGGCTCTCAGGGTTGTGCTTAGTTTGACTGGAGTGAAGGAGGGTTTGAGGGGCCATGTCGTTGTAGAAATGAGTGATCTTGACAATGAGCCCTTGGTGAAGCTTGTTGGAGGTGAACATATTGAAACAGTTGTTGCACATGATGTTATTGGAAGGCTGATGATACTGTGTGCTCTTCAGCCTGGCCTTGCACAGGTTAGATCCCATAACTTGTCCGTGTAGGTATGCTAATCAATAAGATTTATGAAGTAATAATTAATGTGAAAACAGCTGGTAAATGAAGAAAACTCTCTTTACTTGATAGAGTTTAAGAGTCTTTTGCACAATGTAAAGAGAACAAAGATAATCGCAATAGAAAAATCAGGCTTAGTGTGCCAATCTTCATTCATGAGATAATGCTCATGCAAGAGCCATAATCCTAGTCTGAAACCTGAATAAAGATGATTTACATGATTAAATAACTATTCTAAATAATTCTAATCGTAATCATAAAATCTATTCCGAATGAACATCACTAGTCGCTGCTCTTGATCTCGTCTCTCATCAGCCCTCATCTTGTATCTTCAGTTGTACACTTTGACTTGCATATTAATTTCTTCATCAGTGAATCAGCCTTGTCCTCAAGGCGGAGGCCAGAAACCGTTGCAGCTGTTGAGCAAAGTTGCATCATATGCTATACCTTCCATTGAACCAAAACCTGCAAAACACAATTATTTTGCACTGTTAGTTTTAATCTATAGGCTACAGCACCTATTCGAGCTTCGAGGACAAAAGAACCAAGAAATTTTGGAGATAATTTTGTTGAGGATTCCTTAAAAATCAACTTTTGGCAATAATGCCTAAACTTCAACCAAACCAAATCTCGAATTGAAATTCAATGTCTCTGTGATGCTTGTTTGCTTGGTGGCTCATTCGTTGTTGGACACATTCTAAATGGAATCTTAGTTCCTTCGAAACTTCGTTCATACTCGTACCTCACCTGTAATGAACAGGTGTAGGATGATAGGTGGTCGCCCATAAACAACTTCAAATGGATTGCAACCGGTGCTTATTAGAAACTTGTGTTGTAACAATAGTAAATCCACTTAGTCTGGTTGGAAGGCCATTCAGACATGATACCACGAAGGTATGTTTGAGACATCAATTAAGCGCCTCAATTTGTCCTCTGGTTTTAGGGTGGTAGCCGGTAGGCGGAGCTCATCTTTACCAGGAAACTTCAAACAGCTGCCTATGTTTTTAAAATATCACGCCTGAGGCGGTGAGGGCACTTTAAAATAAGCGAACCTCCTCATACACGTGAGGCGCAGCGAGGCCAGTGTTCAAGCTGCTATCTTTATAATTTATTCAGATCCTACATGATAAAACTTATATTTTTTCTAAAGATATTAACATAATAAAACAAATCTAAATAAGTAAAGATCTTTAGTGTCTTTAAATCTGCCACATTCATCTTTTGTAACCTATTAAGAAACATCTAAAAAGAATACAAATTACCTATGCATGAATCTCTTCACTATTTTTTTTTTCGCATATGTTCCCGCCATAAACTACAAATCAACCCACATGGCTGTAAATCAAGCCATGCCACTCTTTTTTGCCACGTCAAGAATTGACGCCACTTATATGTCCATCCACTCTTTGTTGTGAATGTGGACATCCATGCCGCTCCGGATGAAAACCCAAGTCAAGGCGCACATTTGGATGCCTTTGGGTCCATACAACAAGTAGCCCCTTTCTATGTGGGCGTCCACGGTCAGCACACTTAGGGTGGATGAACCCTTGCGATGGGAATCCACGTTTATCATGTTTCACACTGCAATGCATACTGAAATTGCATTGTTGCAAACCATTGTGCCCTAGGAACTCTCTAAAATAGACAGTAAGTTAGCAGGCATTGAGGCTTTTTTTAAGCGGGAGTTGGTGGGACCCTTATTTAGTTTTTAGTAGGGGAACCCTTTAATTAGAAGAATTCCACTTCAGTATGCATGAGAGCTGAGGTCTTTTTCTTATTCCATGCTGCACGATGAGATACAAAATTATCATACCAAGCTGCAGCCAAGATGTGCGTTGAGCTCGCGAACATGACCATGAGCAGGTTCTTATGAGCTGTCCGGAGAGGGCAGGGCTGTTCTCAGTTGTGGGGCCATGGGCACGACTGTTCTGTGAATAGTTCTGCGGACTAGAGTGGGCAATGATGTTCTCTGAACTCTTATGCAAAATTTGAACTAGAGTAGGTACAATATGATGCTGTAGAAAGGAAAATTGTAGCCTGTGTTTCCTTCAAATAAATTGTTTCCATGTGAGTGTTTGTCTCCAAGGATACAATGAAAAAAAGGTGGAGTTATGGGAAATTGATGGCTATGCTTTCACTTGATTGAGAGAATAAGAGACAAACAAAGCAACAATGCTTTCAATGTTTTTGTTTCCATCTGTTGTGGAATGTTGCACCATTTTATATGCTCGTGCACATTCAAGGTCATTTATATGCGATAGTCAGTAACTGCCAAAAGGGGCACTGCCACTCCTGTGGCACATTTAATGTTGAGTGTAAATTCTAGTTGTATGTAACACTCACACTTGTGTTATCACTTCTTTGCATTCTTCTAATTGCATATTTTATGTCCTTTATCTTATATTGTAGATAATGCATGGGTTAGTTGTCATAGGAAGACCACATTATCACATCCTTATTAGATATAAACCAATATACACTACTGAGATAGTTCTGGACAAACTATAGGTTTAAGTTGTAGTATAAACTTGGAAGTCGCTTGTGTCTTGGCTATTAGTTTATACTAGTGTGCATATGTTGCATTGAATGGATCAGAATTCGTATTCGTCTCTTCTGACTGTTATGAAGAACCAAGGTCTCGGAGACTACTATTTCATAACCCTAAGTATAATATTTAGATGTGTGGGGTATTTGTTTGTTACTTTGATATACCATGAGTGAGAGTCATGTATTATTCAATATGCTCCATATTTGGGTAACATTGTCTTCATGATGTCTATTTATTTAAACTAGGCAAGATCTATGAAACCTAAGGTTGAATATTCTTATTTTTTTTAGGAGCATGCATGGGGTCTTACAAACCATGCATGCATGCTTATCGTTCTGCCTTTACCAGCATGTTCCATCACTTTGAGCCAAAATACCTTGCTCATCTAAAATACACAATTTCAGTGTTCTCATGCAGGATAACATGATTGAACAATTTGCCTTTAACATTTAAGAAACTATACACTATTAAAATTACTGATCTCCATCACCTCTCTTAAAATTTTCCAACATTTTCAAAATTGAATTGACAGATTGCATAAGCAGCCTACTGGAATGGACGAAAAAGTGAATTCATGAAATGTAATTAAAATAAGTAATTTGGGACAGTCTACTAGGATGAACGTCAATAGTTGTTTCTGTAGATCTTTGTATTTTTGTTGTGTTTAATTAAATTTTCTCTGGACTTGCAGATATGGGAAGACATTCTAGGGTTCGAAAATGCAGAATTCTATATAAAAAGATGGCCTGAACTAGATGGATATTGTTTCGAGGATGTTCTGATTTCTTTTCCTGATGCAATTCCTTGTGGAGTAAAGGTTTATGCAGACGGTGGCAAGATTATAATCAATCCAGATGATAGATATGTTCTTCGAGAAGGTGATGAAATCCTTGTCATTGCTGAGGATGATGATACATATGCTCCTGGTCCCATACCTAAGGTAATCCAATCTACTTGGATGGTATGATGTGTTTGATGGCTTCTGGGAATTACTATTAAGCCTGTTTGCATTCTTTTCTGTAAGGAAATTCTCACACATGAATCATATCCTTGCAGGTTCGTAATGATGTATCTCCTCGAATGACTGATCCTCCAAAGTTTCCAGAAAAGATTCTTTTTTGTGGTTGGCGACGTGACATTGATGATATGATTATGGTATTTCATCTTTCTTATTAGATATCATGTTTTTTTTTTCTTTTTTTGTGAATTTCATCATTACCCGTTTGCAGTCATAGTTCTTCATTGTACCATCTTAGGTAGGTGCAAGCAGGTTAATTAAATAATATTGCTAGAGCAAAGGTTACTGCCAAAACATCACTTTTACTCATGATATGGTGTGTCTAAGTAAAGGCTAGAAAAATTTTAGTAATTAATAAAAGAAATCTTCTAAGTAACTGGGATAATAAGGTGGGATGAAATGATCCCTTGATCTTCTATCTAATAGAGTAAGCTAAGTACAGCTAGCCTATTTAGGGTTGGTTTTTTTATTTAAGGTCCTCATTTGGCCCATTATTGCATTATATCATAATTTAAGTCCCAACCTTTTAGACTTGTCCTGTTATGCTCGTGCTATCTCAAAATGCTTCATTGCTAGTATTGAAGATCGAGTCCTAGCGGATGTCTCTGATTAGAAATATTATATTTCTCATTGGATTAAATATAAATAGTTCCTTGTTTATTACCGGGACGTGGTTCCTTGTGAAATATAAATAGCTTCTTGTTAATTCACTGAAGTTTCACTTTGTAATGATGAGTTATTGTTGTTTGATTTGCATTTCATGACTATGAGATGTGTACAATTCGATCCTTATTCAATGCTGATATTTATTTTTTTGAGGAATGCTGATTTTCGTTATGAAATATGCTTTAACCTCATGTACTAATTATACTTAGCATATAATATTTAATATTTATAAATTATTTCAGCATGTAATTGTTGAGGATTCTTAGTTTAATTATTCTCTAAAACTTGTTCTTTCTATCAAATTTTAGGTGCTAGAGGCACTTTTGTCTCCGGGATCAGAATTATGGATGTTCAATGAGGTACCTGAAAATGATAGAGAAAAAAAGTTAACAGAGGGTGGGCTGGATATTTCTGGTTTGGTAAACTTAAAGCTGGTCCATCGTGAAGGGAATGCTGTCATACGTCGCCATCTGGAGAGCTTGCCATTAGAAACATTTGATTCTGTAAGTATACTTTTGCTACTTCTATATCTATGCCTCAATGCCCCATGTGTTCACATCCTTACTTAGGTTCAGATAATAATGCTCAAGTCACAAAGATATTTGTTTGGGTATGGTGTTCTTATGAAGTGTAACCAGGATAAAATACTTGAAGTATTGATTCCAAAGGACTCCTATGTTGTAACATTAATAATAAACGAACTACACACATCTTCATCAAAATTACATCTCTTTGTTCTAAACTTAAATAACTTCATCAAAAGAAGGAAATATTCTATCACCTTTATTTCTCCTTCTTGATGTTTAATAATTCTCCCACATTTCAAATTAACCTAGTGGAGAAGGCTGTAAATTGATTTCAAAATGCGTACTAAACCTGCTGCCTCTGGACTCCAACTATCCATTCCAATACCCACAATTTGTTGGAAATTGGGTTTGAATAAAGTGTTTCATGGTCTCACTTTTGGTCTCCAAATATTTAATATTATTTGAATTATATGGTATATGATTATTCCATGTTCTCAGTAGATTATGGGGACATAGTTATTTTCTCAAAATGTTGGTAAGTGAGAAATGAGTTAAAGTTGGGCGCTCAATAAGGGCTTAACGTGGGAAAATGTGGCTTGGAATCCATCCAACAAAAAACTTGTTCAAAAAAACCCTCGAATATATTAAACTAGATACTTAATCAAATAAAATGACAACTACCCCAACTAATTCTCTTCCATCTTCTTCATACAATTATTCTATTAAGGGTTTTTTAGGCACTCTTGTACTATAGGCCATAGATTTAGTACTTAAATATGGTGAAAGTCTTAGGGTTAAGAATACTTTTTCTATAATTTTATTTACTAATCGAGGAAGGGGGTAGCAGTAATCGTCGAATCTGAGACCTCGCTCCTCGAGCATTATACACGAATGGTCCATTGGTTGAATGTACCCAAAGGTATAAGGCATAGTTATTTTTTAGTTGGTGAGAAACTACTTTCTGGACTTGAAGAAAAAGGGAAAACCTTCTCAACTCTTTGTCTTGTTTTTTATTGATCCAAGTAGTTTATGGTGTTAACCTTTTGTTTCTAAATACGAGTACCTTTGGCTCTACAGTCATCCATGAATTGTTTTGGATGTCAAATAATCTTGGCCTCATTATAACTTATTTGAGGAGCTGTTCCACCTGATTGTTCTGGAAGTGGACTTGAGTATGTTGGAGCCTTCATTATAGCTTTTCTTATTAAAAAAAAAATGTTAGAATTCAAGTTCTGGATTCCGCTGGAATGCCTTGACTAACTCTTAAGAGAACAGATTTTAATTCTAGCAGATGAATCAATGGAAGACTCTATTGTTCACTCCGATTCACGATCTTTAGCTACTCTACTCCTCATCAGAGATATACAGGTATGTCTTATTTCTGCTTCCAAGAAGAGCATGCATATGAATATGATCAATTTATTACATTTCCCTGCAACGCCTTGGTTCCGGAATTTTCCCATCGTTGGCATTTTCTTTTTCTTGCATTAATCTCCTTATCCATTTCCACCTTACTTGTACTACTGTTTTTTGCTTTTCATATTTAATCTTCCTTCTTTTTGAGATAACTTTCGACATAATGGTCGTTTTCTTGTCAGGATTAAAATAACATACTATTAAAATGACAGTTATTTCATGTCAGAGACTGAGTTGTCATGACAGAAATGCAATTATCAAAAAGTTGTTCATTTCCATGGAGCATGCAATAGCAATAAATATAAGTTTAAAATGCTATAGCTATTGAAAATTGCATGTATGCAGTCGAAGCGACTACCTTCCAGAGACACCAAGTCATCTGCTTTGAGGCATTCTGGATTTTCCCAGAGTTCTTGGATTCGTGAAATGCAGCAAGCTTCTGATAAGTCCATAATAATAAGCGAGATACTGGATTCTAGAACTAGAAATCTTGTGTCTGTAACAAGGATCAGTGATTACGTCCTATCAAACGAGCTGGTGAGCATGGCATTAGCAATGGTAGCAGAAGACAAACAAATCAATCGTGTACTAGAAGAGCTTTTTGCAGAAGAGGTACATTTCATCATCACTCTAGCGTTTCTTTGACTCTTTCTTTCTTACAACTACTTGCGTCTCTACCCTCTATTCGATATCTCGACTGCTGTTCTTTTCTTCCCACTACCAGATCAGCATGCTCACATAATACATTTGGAGAATGTTCCTTCCTGTTATAATACTTGAAATACCTTTATACTCATTACTTTCACTCGAATGTTCTGCTATGGTGGAATTTTTCATTCTTTATGGGCAATTATCCTCAGAAATGTTGCATACTAGAGTGAATTGCATTTTCGGTCCTATAGCACACAGTCTCATTTCATTTTTGTCCCAACAGCTGCACTTTTAGTCCCATAATTGCATTTTTTGTCCCATGAATAATGATTTTTTGCATTTTTAGTCCCAAAATATTTGCTATACATCAACATAAGTTCAGTCTCAATACTATTTTATACATGGCTTATCTTATTGTGAATGAATTACATAATTGAGAACTCAAATACATGTTTTTGAAACTAAATGAGACAAGTATGGGACTAAAAGTGCAACTATTGAAACCAAAATGAAAAGAGACCATGTCCTATGGGACAAAAAAGGCAATTTATTCTTTGTTTATTGCAGCATCACAGGAAGAATTTTATATAGTATTTATTTGCACAACGTTGGTAGCTCAATATGTAAAGCTATACGTTCGTCTGAACAACGAGCAACGCATCTTCTTGGGACAGTTCATTCAATAGCCATAGACATTACTCAATCTATTAGAACCTAGATGAGAGAGATTCTTTATCTTTATTTGATTACTATGTCATACATTAACCTCGGGGTTTCCGGTTTAATGCGACTGCACGTGCTCAGTACTCATTCTGAGTTTGATGATTAAATTTTTATTTTTCCATCACATTTGATAGAAATGATATGGTATGCATGCAGGGAAATGAGATGTGCATAAAGCCTGCAGAATTCTATCTGTACGACCAGGAAGAACTATGTTTCTATGAAATAATGATAAGGGGTCGCCAAAGACAGGAAATTGTGATCGGATATCGTCTTGCATCAGCGGAGCAAGCAATTATCAACCCTGCTAACAAGTTAACATCGTGTAAATGGTCCATCGATGATGTTTTTGTAGTCATCTCCAAAGGGGGATAACAAATACCAGATGTTTGTCAATCCCATCCATAATTCAACTACATATAGAGAGGTCAAATGTTAATATTTTTGTTGATTATTCAATTACATTACAAATTATGCACTTTTTTAGTTACATTATAAATTACTCGAATTTTCAATTTACATTTTAACTTTTGATGATTATGACCAAATAGAGGACTACAGTTTTTGTTTAGTGATTGGAACCTACTTTGTTTCGTGGGAATTGTGCTTGTGGATGTTAATTAATCGTGATTTGATTTTAAATGGTGGTTTCGAACCAGGCAGAGCATTTCATTAAAGGTTTTTGTGGTCGTTGGGCAGAGCTTCTCGGTAGCAGGCAAAAGCTCTAGTTCTATATTTGAACATTTTCAAAATTTTAATGTAATTAGAAATTTTCATTGTTTGTGATGTAGTTGGAAAAAGCGGATAGTTTATAATGTAATCGAATAGGCTAAATTTTCGTTTGCATGATAAACTATTCGCGAATTTTCAATTATATATCAAACTATTCAAATTATAAGACGGATTGTTTTCTCTAGTGACAAAAAACTAATTGTACACCATTGAACTTTTATATCACCAATTTAGAGCGACAATGAAAATCTGACTAAAATGTAAAATTGAGCAATCCAATGTTGCACAATCAACTTTCTGTTGCGAAAGAAAATATTTAGTCATATAATTAAAAAAAATTTATATAGTTTATTATGTAATTGAAAATTTGGATAGTTTGACATGTAGTTAAAATGCGAATAGTTTTATCATACAAATGATGGTATGGTCGATCGAATATTTGACTTAACATTTGTTAGAATAAATATCATTCGTCCATTACGCTAGATCCTTAAGCCACAATGTTAAGAATTATGTTACTTTTGTTGATGTCAAACCTTGATGATTCAAACCCTTGGGATTAGTTTGATATAATTTTAAATATGTAAATAGTTGAAACGGTGTAATAGATAGTCAATTGGAAGGTTGACGAGTCGAAGACTGGATTTGAAGAAGTTTGAGACTAAGAATCAGACTAAGGGGGAATATAGAGAACTGAGCTAGCCGATCAGTTCCACAACAGCGAGAGCTGAAGCTGAAGCTGAAGACAGTTATGAGAAAAGTCCAGCTAACGATTCAAAAAGGAAGAAAAATAAACTCAACAAAGGACATCTGTTGTGGGCCAAAATATTCATTCGATCTCATCCATTGATCAAAAGTCCAGAACACCAGCTTCGTGCATACCACTACAAACTGCAGCCAATTGGTAGGCTTCTCGAACCCTCTAAGGGCTTCGTAAGACCTCAGTCGATGGATTTAGCATGAGCATCCTTTCTCGAAGACCTTTCAGGATTCGAATCTAGCACGAGTACCAAGCTTCGAAGTCTCTCTGGACCCAGATTCAAAATTCCCGGCGCGTGCATCCCACGTGCTGGAAAGGTCCTAAAAGATTCCCTGCTGACTCAGCATAGGGGAGAATGCGTGATTCCAACCTCCCCAGCTGTATTTGCATATAGCCCCCTAGGATGTTTGCGAATCGGCCCAATAGTTTAGGAATTATTCGGATCCTATCTATGTAACATTATAAATAGTATTTTCATACCGTGCACACACAATTCAATTCATGCATACATACTGTAAAACACAGATCATATTCTCCGACGAACTCCTTGTAGAGAAATACTGTAATTCCACCCAAATTACTCTATTAAATACTAGCCAATTCGTTTCGGGGGACTATAAACCTTCCTGAAAGTCTTGGTGTCCGATTTACTTTTCCGCTTAGAGCCTTGATCATTCCAATGATAAAAAATGGACCTTAACAAATTGACGCCTATCGTGGGGCTCTAGGCGCTGAATAGTTAATAAGGACTACCTCGCTTTCTCACACGCCAATCCAACCACAAGCTCAAATGTGAAAACACCCAAAACCTCAGCTTATGATGTCCACAACCCGCCGACTAACAGCAATCAACCCGCCACTATAGCCAATGATTCTAAAACCAGACAGGTTCTTGGGAATGCACCGAGACCACCACCTGCTACCCCAGAGTCTGGCGAGGGTAGTACTGTCCAAGAGTGCCTATCGCAGATACATAAAAATAAACGAGGAGCACGCAAGAGAAATCCAAAATTTGCGATCTGAATTCCAGCGAACTAGAAAGAGCTCCAGAACAACACAATCGATGAACACTCGACTTCCGGCACGAAATCTATTCCAGCACGCTGATGGTGTAGAGTGTAGGAATGCGAAAACTAAATTTCAATTTGTTTCGCCTGGACCAGATTTTGGATACCATAACTTATCAAACATCAGTCATTTTCCCTAGCATGCTCCTAAAAATTATAATTGCATCACACAGGAGTTGTAGAAATCTTACCTGCGAATTTAGCGCAAAGATCGTCTACAAATGTAGAAGGTGACTCCAGAATTGGATTCTGAGTTGTATCCCCTGCCTGATTTCGTGTAGTCCGGTGATGACAGATTGCGAAATCTCCAAGTCTGGAATTTGAGTGTAGGCGTCGCCCACTATAGACCTCCCTAGGGTTTCTGTGATTTTGTCACGTAAATTGTGTTATGATTCTAATCACAAACCCATATTTATAGAGGACTTAAGAGGCCTTTTCCAACTGGGCCTAGGATTCATTGGATAAAAGGCTATTAGGCCAACCCAGGGACCAATTAATTTTTCCATGTCTAGCCCATAGACATAAATTAATTTATTAATATCAGATTCATTTCACCAGAGAACCGATACTGACCTACCCCTCTATCCTCCGATGGTGAGTCGGGTGCTTGTAATAGATTTAACAAACCCCACATTTAAGATATCCTACAGTCAATAATTAAGTTCTGATAGCTTTAATTAATTAATCTCTTATTTAATTTCCTCGAGTCACATAGTTCATCCTTATTATTATACCTGAATTTAATCAACCTGCAGC
>AYJT01026147.1:0-13072 GCA_001278415.1 Ocimum tenuiflorum | reverse complement strand
AAAATCTCCATGTTGCCAGCTAGGATCCACGTCAAACAATCTGACACGCCATCTGAGTCAGTAGGTATATTTGTCTCTTGTCACAGGTTGGAACCTAGATGCTCTAGCTTGGGCGGGTCTGCGAATTTGGAGGCAACTTAGGACCTCAGTTAGGAGAAGGTGGAAGCATGGTTCATGGGAGGTGATAGCTTGGAAATAGGCTAGATAGCTAGCTGGCCTAACAAGGAAGCTTACTTATCCAGCTGGCTGGCATTATGGAAGCATTAAAGTGCAGATCTAGTCAAAAGTTAAACGACAGCTTGACTTGTTTACTATATTCAACAGTTAGATGCGTTACTAGTTGTTGATTGATTGTTTTTAGGCATTTATTTCTCCGTATTAATGGTTTTGACTAGGCTAGCTGTGGGGAAACTGTGTGAATATGAGAATCTTTGTTGGAAATATGACACATTCGATTGTTGTACTGAAATTTCTTGAACGAGCTGAAACACATTGATTTTTCTCTATATTCTCTATCGCTTTTTCTGTTTTATTATTCATCGAAATCAAGTGGAAAATTTCCATTTGAGTTGATCAGATTTTTATATCAATTGCATATTATTCTAACTAATAACTAAATTTAATAAGTAATAGTTACCTTTTTAAAATGAAATTGATATATGTTGGTTGGAGAGCACTTTGTTTTACAGATGTAAAGAGAAGAATTGGGGGACCAAGTAAAATTTGGAATGGACCCCTTTTATCTCATAAAATATTATAAAAATTGTCCCTCCGCATTTATGGTCTCTAACTTTATGCCAGCTATGAAAATTTGCGGTGCTCATTATTTAACCAAAAAACCATGTGAATACTCTCTCTCTCTCATAAATTAAATTTTATTTTCATCTGATGACTATGACATCGCAAGGCCTGTATTTTTATTGTATATTGAATAAATTACGTAAAAAATAAATAGCATTTAAAAAATATAAGTATAACTATGGCTTTGTGCATCATTAACTAAGGACATCTATGATTTGTATATTCAAAAACATGAATTATTCTCAAAAAGTTAATTTTATTAATTTGTTTAATTTTTTAGTTAAAAGAGATAGAACATGTAGACCGAAATACACAAATATATTTCAAATTATTTTACTTTTCTCAAATATATTCTAAGCTAAGAGTATTTTTTTAAATAAATGTCCAAATTATCTTAGTTGTTACCAATATACGACGGGAGCAAAAATCCGGCAACATAAGTTAACTTTATTGGCCAGATTACACATCAATATGAAAATAATCAACATAGAATTACAATTTAAAATATTTGTTTAAAAAAATAACACGTAGCATTACACACAAAATAAGAAGTTACAATTTAAATAATTTGTTTGAAAGTCCACATATAATCCTACATTAATCTTTTCAACGTTGACATATAATCCGGCGAGCCACGTTAACTGTTTGTCACCGAAATTTTGATCCCATTATAGATTTGCATCAACTAAAATAATTTGGGCATTTATTTAAAAATACTCTTAGTTTAGAATTTATTTGGAAAAAGTAAAATAATTTGAAATATATTTGTATATTTGGTCAAAAAGTAGGATAAATTGTGAGCAAAATACTGTTTTATATAAACAATGAGGTATCCAAAAAAAGAGACGATATCGAACCTACAACTTAATTAAGTGTAACTATGGGTTTGTGCACCACTAACTTATATTTACACTTTAATTCAGGATATTTGGAAACATTTTATTAGTGGTTAAATCATCTCCAACAATAACAGTAAATTCAAATTCAAATTCAAATTCAAAATATAGTAAATGATGTCACATTATACAGTAATCCATCTCCAATTATTTACACCAAGCTCAAACTTTTGAGTTTTATAATAGTGCAACATCAAATTTAGGTTTATTTTTATTTTAGAACTATTTTTGTAATTTTAGGACTGTGTTTAATGTAACGATGGAAGGAAAAATACATAATTCTTTTTTTAGGTTTAGGATGAGTTTTAGGGTTATTGGAGATGCCCTTATAAAGAGTGGATTACGTGCTCAGTTCGATGCAGCATAATCGTTCAATTTTTTTATTATTAACTTTTAACTTTTAATTTCAGTTAATTATTATTTTTTTGGTTGGGATGGTTTGATACTTTAAAAATACATATATAGGTAGTTTGGATAAATAATAAATTAATATTCTAATTTTGCTTTGTTGGGCGACTTAAATATCTCTTCTGGTTCTTTTGAAACTATATCATCACATTGGTATAAATGCAAAAAATTAATAAGTTGGTCACTTATGTAACACAGATTCTAGACCCTATTCCATCCTCTGAATAGCGCTTAATAAATTGTACCACTCTAATTATTACTTAATTACAATATTTTTTTAAAATTAAAATACAATATTGCAAAAGATATTGTTCCTGATATCCCTACATAAATTTAAATTCTTAATACATAATATAATATAAAAATATTTGTCCACCTAGATCCTGAGATGGTAGAGTATAACTAACAATGTTGATAATGCTTGATGGCAATAGTTCCTATGACTCGTCAATTGATGAAACAAGACTCTCTAAAATTTATTTATTTATTTATTTGTGTTAAGACCTACATGGGTTAGTTACTTTTGTTTTATAGGAAAATGTACTCATTTTCAAAGATTTTGGGCCAGTATCACGTTGGATATTATTTTAGGAAATAAAATAATTTTCTCGAGTCAAACCGCGTGGTGCTTTCACTAATTAGCTCGCAATGCTTGGATCTGACCGCTCTTCAATTTCATCTTTTAGCTGCATTCGATGTAAATAAAATACTATATACATATATTTTAATGAATAGGTATCTTTGTTGCCGACCACTCACCTATTGGGTTCAGAGAATGGAGACGCCGCCTATAGAAGCTCAACAATGATGCTATCGCTCTTTTTTTAGTGTAGCTTCTGTAGTCACTTTTTTGTGAAAAAGAGAGAGAAAAATACTAAACACATATTTTAATGAATAGGTATTTTACTAGACCGATCATATTCTATTCTATTTGTTTGGGGTTGGATCGTGTGAGTCTGTGATTCAAATTCGCCAAAATTATCTAACACTAATTTTGCGTATTTTAATATAATTTATAATATGTAGAATTAAATATCATGCACGTTCATTTCCAACATTAAAATAAAGTCTCACGCAAATTAGTGAAATTCGTTTCATTTCAATACAACCTTGAACGAAAGTACCAATTTTTTAATTTCTTTCATTAATTGAGTGTTTTGAATCATCTACTCGATTTTCGTATTAAGTTCACACCCAATAGAAAACTCCACAAATTAATATTACTTATTAAACTTTTTAGATAATACTTTTGGTTGATTCCGACTTGAGGATAGAGTGCTAAATTAGTAATGCACTAAAATTATAAGATAATACCTTTGTGATAACTTCTATAGACCCCATATAAAATATAAACTAAAAATTTGTTGTATATTAGTAATATTACATGATTTGTTTTTTATTGGAATTAATTTAACCTTGAATATCGTCTCTAATTTTTCTTATTATTGTAATAACTTCTGATATTATTGTCTCTTAACTCAACAAGAAATTGTTCAATGTGATTGCCGCTTTTTAATAGCCTCATTTCACGAAGGGGGTGATAAATCGAATATTTCACATATTTTTGTATTGAATTTCCCATCGTTTTAATATGTTTAATTGCTTGAAAAGTATGTTTTAAATTGTGTTCAAGTTTTGTAAGTCGAGCCGGGCTTTTGGATGAAAAGAAAGTAAAATCTTTTGGATGAAAAGGAAGTAAAATCGAGATTAATTGAAAGAGAATTAAAATTTGGTGAAGAGAGAACTTAAAACAAGGATATTGGATCAAGGCATGATCATGCCTTCCCTCATGTCTTAAGAACAACGGTTGCATAGAAGGAAAAAACGGTTGCTGCTCAATCAGATTTCCCAAATCATATTAGATTTACTTCCATATTTTTTTATATCTTAACTTACCTTATATTTTTGAGAGATATATCATTATCTTCATTTTTGTTTTATCTTTATTAAAATTAGGATTTATTTTGGTTATAAATAAAGAAAATAGGGAGGAGATTATTTTCTCTCACGGTTTAGAGAGGCAGTGCAGCTGCTTTCTCTTTTCCTTTCCCTGTTCCTTTTTCTTTATTTCATGGATTGCTAAATACATTGTTCTAGTTAAGTTTATTAATCCAGATTTTTTCTATTTCACATATTTGTGAGTTCGCAGGTTCTTTAATTGTTTCACTCACTTCTGTATGATGATTCGACTAAGTTCTTTGAGGATGATGTTGACATGTTGCAACATAGACAAACTTAATCTCCTTGCACTCCCTGCTCTGTCGGAAATTCATGCTGCTCTTATGGCCCTTGGGATGGATTCTGCGCTGGTCCGGATGGTTTTCCAGGCTCTTTTTGCTCTCACTTTTGGGACATTATTGGTTCAGATGTTATTAGCGCTACCCATCTTTGCTGGTGGCCACGCAAGCGATATCAAACACTTTCATTACTTTAATCCCGAAGGGATTGTCAGTTTGTACATTTCCAAATTTTCGGCCAATCAGTTTGTGCAATCGAATTCTTGATGATCACATGAAGCCTATTCTTCACCATCTTATCTCAATTGAACAATCGGCTTTTTAGTCTGACAGGGAGATCACAGAGAATAGTCTTTCGGCTCAAGACGACAAGAAAAAGGTCTTCTAATGTTGTCTTCAAAGTTGACATGACGAAAGCATTTGGTCGCGTCTCGTGGTCATTTCTCCAAAAACTCCTTCTCAAGTTTGGCTTTCACATGGATTTTGTCTCGCTTATCATGAATAATCTACACTCAAGTTTCTTTTCACTTCTTATCAACAAGGAATCCTTCAGGATTTTTTAAAACCATGCGAGGGATTAGGCAAGGTGATCCCCTTTCTCCTTATCTCTTTATTTTGCTTTCGGAGGCTTTTTCTCGTCAGTTTCGCTTTCTGGTGGATTCGGGTCAGATAAAACCTTACCATGTTGCTCCGCGATCGACGATCATCACTCATCTCTGCTTTGCAGATGATCTTCTAGTTTTCATACAAAGTAATAGATCCTCCTTGCGCCAGTTCACTAATTTTCTCCAGTCATGTGAAAATGCAACGGGCCAAGTTGCAAATAAGCAAAAGAGCTCCTTTATAGTTCCTTCAAGCTGCTCGGAAATTCGCATTTCCATGATCCGACGCATTATTGGTTTCGTAGGTTCCCTTCCATTGGACTATTTGGGTTGCGTCTTTATAGTGGTTGAAAAATGAATGATATTTTCAGGCCTCTTTTGTATAAGATTTCTTTGAAACTTAACAATTGGAAAGAGCACTTTCTCTCCCGCGGAGGCTGTTTAATCCTTATCCAGCATGTGCTCACGACTATGTTTATGCATATTTGGGCGGCTACGGTCCCGATATCTTCAGTCATTCAATTTTTTCTAAGGCCGTTTTGAAATGGGCGAGCTAAAGCATTGGTCATCATGGAGAAATATTTGTCACCCTATTTTAGAAAGTTGTCTTTGTTATCGATCCATTTCCGATACTATGAAGGCTTTTTCTTTGAAACTCTGCTGGAAATATAAATCCCAAAGTTGTCTTTGGGAAAAATTTATTGCTTCTTTATCACCTTGTAAGCGTGATTTTCACAGTGGCATCGATGATATTTGGGTGTGGAAGCCAACTATTGATGGGTCTTTTTCCTTTGCCTCTGCTTTCGAAGTTATGAGATCCAAGAAGGCCCCAAGATCGGATTTGAAGCTAATCTCGCAGAATCCTGTCCCTCTTAAAGTTTCAGTTTATATGTGGCACTTATTAAATGGTTTCTTCTCTTCTCTGGAATTTCTTCCTTCGATTGGTTATTGTCTCCAATTTATTTAGCAACATTTCGGCTCCATGTTTGGCATTAGCACAGAGCACTCGAATTTATGGTCATTGCTGCATCAATGGTGGGCGTTGGCACCCACTACATCGACAGCCATCTGCATTTCCATTGTTCCCAGGATTATCTTGTGGGAGCTCTGGAAGCAAAGGATGAAAATTATTCATGAAGGTGGCACCTTCTCTGGTCTATTTATCATTCATAATGTCATGGTTTTCTTCCAAACTATTTTCGTCGCCAAGCCTTTTCGTTTGATCTCAAATTGGGTAAAATAACCCAAAATTTTACAAATTAGGATATTTTATCATCACGTTTGAAATTTTGAATCCAATAACCCAAACTTATATTCTATTAGGAAATTTATCATCTGTCACTGACGGTGATAAAATGACACCACATCACACATTATAATGCACGTTGACGCTGAAGTGGCTGCCAACATATCTATTTTTTTTAACAAATAGGGTAAACTAACCCAAACTTTTACAAATTAGGGTATTTTATCACCACTTTTGATATTTTGGGTAAAATAACCCAAAGTTATATTCTGGAAGGGAATTATATCATTCGTCACGAACAGTGTTAAAAAAGCACCACATCACATGTTAAAATACAAGTTGGCGCCGACGTGTACAATTTTTTTATACTGCACAACTCAATATGGCGTTGTTTGTTTAAAGCAAAATGACATCGTTTTGGATTTATTTTGAAAAAAATAATTCCTTCATCAGATTTCCAAAACTCGTTCCCCATAAAGGAATTGCAGAAGGAAGGTGAAAATTGAGTTTTTGAGTTTTGGGAATCTGATAAAGGAATTGATAATTTCAAATTTATAAGTCAAAATAAATAAAAAATAATGTCGTTTTGTTGTAAACAAACAACGTCGTTTCGAGTTACGCAGTAAAACAAATTGTACACATTTGCAGCCACGTTGGTGCAAACGTGTATTTTAACATGTGATATGGCTCCGCTTTAACACCATCAGTGACGGATGATAAAATTCTCTAACGGAATATTACTTTGGATTATTTTATTTGAAATTTCATACGTGATGATAAAATACCCTAATTTGTAAAATTTTGGGTTATTTTACCCTATTTGTAAAAAAGAATGAACACGTTGACAACCACGTCGGCGCCAATGTGTATTTTAAGATGTGACGTGGCGCCGTTTCAACACCAATAGTGACGAATGATAAAATTCCCTTGTGATATTAAATTTTCGTTGCTTATTCTGATGAGTTGTTGTGATTGCTAGATGAGAAGCATGGTGAGTTCGAGAGATAACACGTCAAGGATACTCATTAAATTGACGTACATGGCATAGGCATCATTTTCTAGTAAGTGCTATGTAATTTAGTTATTGAGTCAACAGGTTAATCGAAAGTCGTTTTCGGGTGAGTTTTTGAGCCTGCATTGAAAATATTGATGAATTTTCCTTTTTGAATGGCGGTACTATATGAGAAATTGCTAGAACTTACCGTGGTTTTGTTTTGAGGTCAATAAGTTATGCTCAAATTATGGAAATGATTTTAGGCCATTTTTGTTAGCCAAAATTTTATCCCTTATGTTTTTTACCTGATTTCGGTAGATATGTATCCCTCGTTAGCCAATTTGAGCCTATGATTTTCTTTCTCGATAGAATTGAGGTAGTCTAGGTGAGCATTAATTATGGTTGATGTGGGGGATTGACTCTTGCCTGTGGTCGAAATTAAGTTTGGGAGGATGTTTCTGCGTAGGTGCTGACAAGCTATAGAATCCATACTCTAAATCTTTTACACATAGATAAAATATCAGTCAGTCTGTTCCGGGGGACTATAAACCTTTTGGAAGTCGCGGTGTCCGATTATGATCAAACTTAGAGCTCAAATTCGATTCCAATAAAAAATGAACCTCAACAAATTGGCGTCCACCGTGGGGCTCTAGGTGTAGAAACTCATCAGAATTCATTCTCTCAGATCTTAATTTTCTGTCATCTATCTCAATCGTATAGCTAAGCCAATGAATATCGTCTCAGAAGTTCCAGATCCAGCGATCTCAGCTCTGCCCAGAGCCGAATCTAAGCTCAATTCGTCAGACACAGTCGGAGAGAAAGATGTGGAGGCAATCTCTATAGATTCGCAAGATCTGACCTAGAATATGTTTACCGGAGCGCATTTGGCCTTAGATCTGAGGCGACAGCTCATCGAATTTCTCGCAGCTGAGAGGAAGACTTCGCCTAGTCTCATGAGGATATGATCGGGATTGACCCTAGTATTACAACTCACAAGCTCAAAGTAGATCCAACTTTCAAACTAGTCAAGCAAAAACATGTGTTAATTCGCACCAGAGAAGTATCAGGCTGTGAATGAGGATGTCGATAGAGACTTCAACATCCGCGCCATCCGGAAGTCAAGTACCCAGAGTTGTTATCCAATGTGGTGGTAGTGAAGAAAAAGAAAGGAAAGAACCGAGTGTGTGTTGATTACACAGATCTTAATAAGGCATGTCCGAAGGATCCCCTCCCCTTGCTGGATATTGACAAGATAGTCGATGCGACGACCGACCATGTTATGATGTCGTTTATGGATGCCTTCTCGGGCTACAATCAAATTATGATGGATGCAGCAGATCAAGAAAAGACCATGTTTATGACCAACAAAGGAATCTATTGCTATCGGGTCATGTTGTTTGGATCAAAGAACGTCGGTTCGATGTATCAAAGGCTTGTGAATAGGATGTTTGCTGAGCAGATCGGAAAAACTATGGAGGTATACATCAACGACATGTTGGTGAAATCCCCAGAGCTGGAGGATCATCTCACTCACCTCCGAGAGGCCTTTGAGATCCTCAACAAGTATAACATGAAGTTGAACCCATCGAAATGTATTTTCAGCATCACATCTAGGAAATTCCTGGGTTACCTGGTGACCTGGAGAGGTATCGAAGTGGACCCAAACCAAATCAAAGCCATCAAAAACCTCTGTCCCCTACAAATGCAAAGGAGATTCAACGTATGACTCGGAGGTTGGTAGCGTTTAGCAGATTCATGTCCAAATATTCGGAGATGACACAATCATTCTTCGAGGTATTAATCAAGGCTGGAAAGTTCGAGTGGACATAGCTTTCGACGAGTTAAAAAAGTACCTATCTAACCCTCCATTAATGTTGAAACCTACGATGGAGGAGCCACTGCTGCTCTATCTAGCAGTCTTAGAGTCGGCGGTGAGCGGTATTCTGGTCCGTGAAAGTGAAAGTAGACAACATCCAGTCTATTACATGAGCAAGGTGCTGGCTGAAGCAGAAACTCGGTATACGGCTCTCGAGAAGCTCGTGCTTGCACTGGTTAATGCTTCAAGAAAGATGAGGCCATATTTCGAAGCTCATCCCATTAAAGTTGTGACCACATTTCCCCTGTGATCGTTGCTCGCCAAGGATAATTTAATAGGGTGAATGTTGAAATGGGCTGTGGAATTAGGAGCATATGGACTTGAGTTTGAGTCTCGCACAACAATCAAGTCTCAGATCCTCATCGACTTTGTGGCGGATTTCTCAATCGATCTTCGTCTCGAGGTCGAGAGAGAACTATTAAGCATATCGAGCACAGAGAAGGCACCGTGGACTTTGCTTGTTGATGCTGCAAGCAATCAGGAAAGAAGTGGAGCTGGGTAGGTCCTTGTATTGCCCAGAGGGGATGTTATCAAGAGGTCACTCTATTTCATATCTGAGGCAAAGAACAATGAAGCGGAATATGAGGTCGTGATACTTGGGCTATGATTAGCTTTGGAATTCAAAGTTTCACGTGTGCTCTTGCAAAAGGATTCACAACTTGTGGTTAAGCAGCTCTCGGGGAAATTCCAAGTGAGAAGTTCGAAACTCCAATTGTACCTTCATTTGCTGAGGAAAGAGTTGCAAAATTTTGAGAGTTCCAGCGTCCTGCACATTGTTAGGGAACGGAACACGTGTGCAGACACCCTTGCAAATCTCATTGCCCCTGCCGTCTCCAAAGAAAGTAGATCTATCCCGTTATTAGTTGTGTAGTGGCCCGCCATGAAAGAATGCGAATCCAAGGTCGCGGTAGTGTAAGTGATTGAAGATGCAAATGTTTGGATGGCAGAAATGTTGGAAAATTTGAAGGATGGGATTGTTCCGGATGACAAGATCGCAGCTCTAAAGGTACGAAGGAAAGCAGACCGTTTTGCTATGATCGGCGGCCAGCTACACAAAAGATCCTTCCAAGGACCATTGCTCAAATGTATCAGTCGAGTGCAGGGACTCGACATCCTTGAGGATTTGAATAGTGGGGCCTGCGGTAATCACTCGAGCTGTCGACGTCTAATGTGTCGAGTGTATTCAGCAGGGTTTTATTAACCAACATTGAAAGAGGATGCAGAGAAGTTTTGAAGAAATTGCAACGTGTCAAAGATTCGAAGGGTCGAGTGGTGGGCGAGCGGAACCACTACATCCAAGTTTTACTACCTGTCCTTTCATGCGATGGGGAATGGACATCATTGGGAAATTACCATAGGGAGTAGGGCAGAGAGAATATGTTCTCTTGGTTACTGATTACTTCACCAAGTGGGTAGAGGCCGAAGCTATCAAGTTTTTGTGGAGAAACATTTTGTCTCGATTTGGTATGCCTAGAGAAATCCACACTGATAACAATCCTCAATTTATCAGTTAGAAATTGCAAGACTTTTGTGATAATTAGGGTATTCATCTAACATTTTCCACCCTAGACACCCAGAAGCCAACGGTCTAGCGGAGTTGACTAATAAGATAATCATTGGAATTCTGAAGAAAAAGCTCGATAAGCATAAGTCCAAGTGGGTAGAAGAATTACCAACCGCACTGTGGGCTTATCGCACTTCTTACCGGACAACCACTGGCGAAACTCCTTTCGTCCTGACCTATGGAGTAGAGTCAGTCATCCTGTGCGAGGTATCGAAGAAGAGCCCTCGGGTGGAGTCATTCGATCCAGAGGTTAATGAGCAACAAATAATGTTGAATCTCGACCTGTTGGACTAGCATCGAGAGGAAGCAGTGCTGCAGATTGCCATGCGTCAAAGATAAGTTTCAAGATACCTCGACAAGTCCTCATGCACGTTCTGCACGTTCATTTATTGAAGGAGATTGGGTACTTCGCCGAGTCTTCTCAAGCACACAAGAGGCAAATGCCGACAAATTGGGAGCAACATGGAAAGGTCCATACCGCATTGAACAAGTTATCGAAAGCGGTGCGTACGTTGTGTTGACTCCGAAAGGTGTTCGAGTTCATTATTCATGAAATGTAAATCATTCGAAAAAATAACAATTTTAGTACTTCTTAAATTTGTACTTAACCAATTGATAAATTTAAGATTTCATTCCTTTGACTATGCCCGCAGTTGGTTTAATACTTGTCTGTTTTTGTTTAAATTTTTGTAGAAGGGGGTGTCAGTACGAAGGCTTAGTAGCTCGAGGGCATCGAAGGATGGGAACAACGATAATACGCGACGAGACCAAGCCATCACAATCAATAGATCCGTATATACCTAACTTAGCATTCACAACTAGCATGCATAACCAGATGAGACCATAAAAGCAATAATGAGTAATAAACCCTTACACATATAAACGATTACCGTTCAATATATATGCATAGTAAAGAAGGGGATGAGAAGTTAGAGTTTCAATTACAAATTACATATTAAATAGAGTTTTAAAATAAACAAAATAAATATAAGCCTAAGAGGAAGGCAGCGGGTCCTGGGGATCCTCGAGCACTGATGTCGAAGCCTGGTTAGGAGCTACAGAGTGGTCGGCCGCATGATCGGTGTTGAGGTCCAAGCCGACCTTCTCCTGCTCCACATCCCCCTTCTCGACATCTTAGGCTACGACCCTCTTCACCCTCTCTAGGTCAAACCCGGGCTCAAGCTCGAGGATCTTGCCATAGATGACATCCTCCGTCAACTTGGCAAGTTCCTCGCAAACATCTTGCCCCTGCGATCAAGAGAGAATAGAGAAAAGGTCGAGGCTGACCCCCTCTCAAGCATCATTGAGAGCCTTTCTCGATGCTCGGAGCTATGCCTTGAGTTCCGCACACTTCTCCTTGGATGCTCGGAGTCCGCCCTCGAGCTTGGTGCGTCCTTTCTCGAGATCAGCCGCCTTCCCCTCCACCCATGCTCAGTTAAGATGAAACATGTGCATCAACATGGAGAAGTCACAATGGATGGCTTACTAAACTTTTGCCTTGGAGAGAACGATGCACTGCTTGACTTTGAGTGGTTGATCGCATGGACATATTCCCTAGATCCACAAAGGTGATACAAGAGAGTGGATGTCTTTCAATACCCGAGACATTATCCACCTCGATCTTCAGTGAGGTATCGTTGAGCTAATGACGTAAATAATAGCGCTTAATGGGAGGCAGCCCATCATATTAATCAGTTTTTATTTATTTTTCGTAATTTAAGATTTCCTTGCTTTCGTGTGTCTTCATAATAATTTCTTGATTTTTCTTAGAAACTCATTCTCCATTTTGTGTTTTAAGTTTGGGGGAGGGGGAGGAAGGAAATTTTTGTGATCTTTAGTTTTGAGTCGTAGTCGTAATTTTTAGTTTATTTTTATGTTCTATTTTTGAGTGAGTCTAATTTCGTGATTCAATCTCACTTTCTGATGTGAAATGTTAATTATGGGATGAAAAGACTTGTTTTGCATGATTGATGAGCTTGATATTGGTAAATATCATGTCTTGATGGATTGATCTCGATGAATTTTGAACTAAGAATGAAATAGCTGCGAGATTTTGAGCCTTAACTGTGATATTATGCAGTTTTATTTTTTCTTGAGAGTTTACCATCATATTTTGTGTTACTTTCCTTTAGAACTTTCATTGAATCTTATTTGAGACTGCATTAGTGAATATGGAATTTGAATATGATCATAGGCTATCGTTTCTGAATCCGTTCCCTATCTTTTCATTATCCGCTGTTAGCCCTTTGAACCTTAATTTTCTTTCCTTGTTTATGAGACTAAGAGAGATTTTGGTTTCATTTTGTCTATGAGATGTGAGGTTTGGATGGTGAATTGATGTTTGTTAGCCATTTTAGCCTAAATTTTTCTTTTCTTGTCTATGAGATTAAGAAGAATTTTTGTTTGTCTTGTCTATGAGATGTGTGGTTTTGATGGAGGTGGAATTTA
>AYJT01026046.1:0-11093 GCA_001278415.1 Ocimum tenuiflorum | reverse complement strand
GTCGTGATTTTTTGGCGGGTTCGGCTGCTCCTTTCAAGTTGGTCATGTAGCAAATCCAAGCTTGCTCCTGTTATCCTCTAATTGATTGAGTTCCCCATGGGGTCGGGAATTTGATTACCTGATGGTAAGTGGATGAAATGGCCCTCATGGCATGGATCCATGGTCGACCCACAATCATGTTGTAGGAGGAAGGGGCATCAACTACTTGGAAGATTGTCACCATTTCGATCCCTCCTGCATATACCGTAAGTTCGATCTCGCCTTTTGTCCATAACCTTTCACCGCTGAAACCCACCAATGGCACCGATTTCTTCGATATTCGTGACTCGAGAATGTTCATTGATCTAAAACATGGGTAAAAAATGATGTTCGTTGAGCTTTCCCCATCCACGAGGACTCGCTTCACATTGAATCCTTTAGCGTCCTAGGGGACTTTCTTGGGGTCACAGTACGATATTCCTAATGATATGACTAAGGTATCATGATGGGGCTGGCTCGTGTCTTTAAGATCTTAGACATTAAGGTGATCGGGTTGCTGGCTCCTTGATCTCGACCTTGTAGATCATATTCATCATTTCTCGATGACGTCTCTTTCCAGATGATCTTGATGTTCTGCTAATCTTTGATCCTCTAGAGATAATGGCTATTGTTCTTTCGATCCTTGGTTTCTGGGGTGGCGGAAACATCTGTTTCTGTTGCTTCAATGGTGGCTCGGGTCGACCTCCATCTCTATCGCTGGATCCTCGTCTTAGCCAGATTTGTTTGCCCTTTTTGGATAGCAGGTCGGTTAGGAGTCCTTTCTTTAGCAGACTGTTGATTTCGAGGTGTAGGGCGATGCACCTTGCGGTCGTGTGCCCTACATCTCGATTGAATTCCCAAAAGCGCATCCTATCTCTGTCTGTTCGAGGTGTCTTCATTTTAGGTGGCCACGATACCTTATTTCCCATGTATTTCATGATCTGGACCACCTGACCTGGTTCGACATCTAGGATGTATTTGGGCAATTTGCCACGGAGGTTTGTGATCATAGGGTTCCAAGGGTAGCTGCTAGTTCAGAGGGAAACAAAGTCACGATGTCGGGGCTTGTGCCTTTCGATTTTATCAATTTTTCAGGGAACGAGGTACGCATCGTCCTCTTCTTATTTCACTTGGGAATGCGCCAAGGTAAGAATGCTTTCCATCGTGGTACATGACCTTTTGGTTAACTCCTTGTATAAATTTGAGTCTCTCCAAAGACCTTTTTGAAATGCCGATATTTAGATTTCCTCGGGACAGAATGGCAATCCAATTTTTATTCGGTTGAACTTCTTCATATAGTTTTGAAGACTCTCCCTCGGCCCCTGTACGATAGCATACAGGTCGTCTGGTCTCTTTTTCACGGCTTTACTGCTGGCGAAGTGATTAGGAAACTTTCAGTGCAGTTCTGCGAATGAGTCAATCACTCCCTTGCCTAGTCGTATGAACTGTTGAAGTACGGGCCTGGCCAAAGTCACTCCGAAGCCTTTACACATGCATGCCTCCTTCATCTGGACTGGTGCGCTTAAAGTGAGCATGTGCTATTTGTAAAGTTCAATATGTTTGTCTGGATCCGTAGTTCCGTCTTACTGTGTCGTTTGCGGCGGATTGAACCTCAAGGGGAGTTTGATTCGATCTAACTTCTCTGAGAAGGGTGTCTCGGCAAAACTCACACAAGAATAAATTTTGTGTGTGACGCAGATCCAGTCAATTTCGCGATACGTTCCTTAAGCTCGCGAAGCCTTAGGTTGAGGACATCCTGAATGTTCAGAGTATGGATTTTCTTTCGCACTTGAGCTGCTACGGTCATTCCATTACCGTTGGTGAATTGGAATTGACGTATTTCAGTGCTGGATCTCGGTTTCCCGAGTGGGGGCCCTCGGCAATCGCTCCCGGTGAATGATTGGGCGATGACAAGAGCAAATTCTCTTGCTCGTCTCGTGAATCATGTCCGGCACCAAGTTTTGTCAAAACTCTGACCGAAAAGTTGCCGTTTTGTTCAAAATTAGGTGGCAACCAACGATTTGGTTTTTCTTTAGCGTCGAACGGTTGATCTGGAGCAGGTTTTGATAAGGACTGGATGACGACCTTGAGGCGTTGATTTTCCTCCTCCAGTGCCAGCGCTCTCTGCTGATGTTCATTGCTAAGTTATGCAATTCTCGAGTTCACTAGGGTATCAATTTCTTCCCTAGTGACTGGAGAGGGTGTTGATTTGTTCGCCATCAATTTCTTCAAAAGGTTCCCACAAACGAGGCCAATTGTTGAAGGTGAGATTTTATGAGATTGATATTCGAAAACCTCAAGAAAGAAAGATTAGCGAACTGAGTAGAAAATGAAAGATGAATATATTCTTTTTATTAGTAGGATGGCATTAGCCATTTACAATGCATATTGTACCTTATTTATACAATAGTACATCAGCGGTTTCTAGGACGATTTCCTTAGGGTCATGACTATCTTAACGTTTCCATTGTGGTCTACAGATAATCATCCGTTAACCTCCATGTCATGTTAGGTGGTTTGGCCGCTTTGATCCTACGGCTTCGGGTGAACTGACTTCGAAGCTGTCGTCTTCGGGTCTGAGGGCCTTCGATCCTTCACCATATGTTAGAATCGGGCTTAACTTAGTGGGCTTTGACTGGGCCTCCATAATATGGACCAATTTAGATTTTACCCCCAACAATTATCATACGCTTATATCGAATTAAGTTTGAATACTTATCTGAAGTCTCAACTCTTGAAGGGAGATAGAACGCACCTGTGTTCGAAGTCGGAGAAACATCTATCGAGGTCAAACCTGCAATACGAGGTGTGCTTTCTAACTAAGTCAGAACTTGTGACTGACTAAAACAAATTTCTCGAATGAATTTGATAACTTATTAAGTTACTTTTGCAAAGCATGTTATAGCCTGAAAACGAATTTTGCATGTGTATCTGTCTCTTCTTTCACTTTGAATGATTGAAAGAGTTTTAGGATTATGATGTTGATTTATTGATTATTCTTGAGGAGTTTCTTTCAGAAATTTGTTGCTGATTATTGATGAATGAATTATTGCATGCACACTGTGTCAACTCGGACTCCTAGTCTAGTACTTGCCGGTTGGACACGCGGCCGGAGTGGGAGGCCTACCACTGGTTTTAGCTTAAGTAGTTTAAAACAGATAACATGGTATAAAAAGCACGTGCAAGAACTTAGAACGATTTTAACAAGCATGAGTAGGATTTCCCAACAAAGGAAAACTCATGACTTGTATGAAAAAGCTATACATATGATTTGAAATTATGTTTTGGCATTGTGTCCACTGAGTGCAATTCAATGTACTCAGCCCTGCATGTTGTTTTCCTTAACGTACAGGTTGAGGATGGTGATGAGATTATTGAGCATGGTAAATAATGGAGTCGAGTTGGGATTCGGGATTTATGTCTTCATATATGTTTCCTTCTTTTGTAATATTCTGTTGTGAACTCTAGATTGTCCATGCCTTTTGATGAATGATGATTTAGTATCCTAGTACTTGTTACTTCAAACTCTAGTCATCTCTTTATGCATTCGATGTTTATTATCCCTTATTCAAGTATCGAACTTTACTTCAGTTAATTGTCATACAATTTGAATACTTTACAATGAACAAAAAGCTTCCGTAACCTTAATTAAATCTGCTTATGTTGAATTATCATTCGACACAATGCCACGTCCCAAATTCTTAGCCAATTCGGACATACTGGAAAATCGAGGTGTGAGAAACACATTGCTCACTTTGTTGATACCCGCAACTATGCTGGGACATATGGAGATCACCTAGTGAAGCAGTTCGTGCGCTCACTCAAAGGAAATACTTTTGATTGGTACACAAACTTGGAACCCAACTCAATCGATAGTTGAGGGCAGCTGGGCCGTCTGTCTAAAGCCTCTGTGATTGAAATGTGCATTCAAGGAATGAAAATGGGGGCTACAATACATCCCAAAGGGAATTTAGCCAAGAACATTCTAGGAGTTGGCTACTCGAGCTCATGATATGGAGCTAATATGACTGCTAGTGGCATGAAAGAACCACCGATCCAAGAGGCACGAAAGTTCCAAGAAAAGAAGGACTTCAAGAAAGTTAGCGGATCTTCAAATAGACCCTCAAGGAATAAATCCACGGAGGTGAAAGCATCACCTATGACTTTTCGCAAAACGGAGTATAAGAGAGAAAATATCAATGAGAGGCCTAATGAGAAGCACGGTCCTCCTGGTGTTTCGGGGATTTTTGATGACTTGATGCCGGCAAAGTTGATCGAGCTGCCAAAAATGAAGCTCTAGAAGAAGCTAGACGGGTGAATGACCTCAAGTATTGCAAGTATCAACGCTTGGTTGGACATCCAATAGAGGATTGCTTCGTCTTTAAGGATAAGATCATGTAGTTGGCGCGACATGGCAACATCTCGCTTGAAAAAGATAATGCTGCTGCTAACCAAGTTGCGATAGAGTTAAACTATGCCACAAGCGAAGACATGAACCAGGCGAAAAGCCAGATGAAAGCAAAACAAAGAGTTGAAGTAGCTATGACAGCAATAACTTTTTGGATGATGATTTGGAGTTGGGCTCAAATTCATACAATCGTCCTTTATTTGTGGTGGTTACACACGCGAACAAAGCTTAAACGTTATACTCATCGACGGAGGATCAATTGTCAACATTTTTCCCCTACGAACTTTCAAAAAATGGGGGATCCCAACGGACGAGCTATCAAGTAGTCGCTTGATGATCCAAGGCTTCAACCATGTAGGATAAAGAGCCATCGTCACGATAATGCCCGACCTATTGATAGATGATATGGTGATGATATCATTATTATAACATGCTTCTCGGACGACCATGGCCGCATGAGAGCGGAGTTATTCCTTCAACTTGGCACCAATGCTTCGAGTATTGCCAAAATGTGGTGGTGAAAAGAGTGGTTGGTGACAACAATTCATTCATGGAATTTGAATCCCATTTCGCAGACGCAATATACTACCTACCAAGCAAAAAGATCATCAAGATCAAAGAAGTTGCAGAAAGTACTAAGGAAAAGGAAGCACCGACAAAGGAAAGACCATTTGGTGATTTGATAGTGCCATTAACAAATATAGATGAAAGCAAGTCAATTCCTTTACCACTTGAAGAGTTCAGCCAACATATATGGGGAAGCATCACTAAGCATGGGGAACTCATAGAACAAGCCGTCGAGAATTACGACCCGAAGGCATTTTCCTTCTAGTGAATGATGGATATGGAGCTAATCCAGAAGAATCTCATCGAGGCATATCAGAAGTGCGAGCCAAAAAGTCCGACATCTTTCCACAACCACCATTTGTTGCCTTAAGTGATAAAAAAGAATTAGGGTTTGTTCCGCAAGCTCCAATTCACATAACTATTAGAAAGGCCAGCAACCATCAAATTTCTGAAGGAGAGAAATCGTCAACCGAAGACATGTCAGATGGTGAAGATAAGTGCATGAATGTTAGTGTTTGAAAGATTTGGATCGCTGAAGCAGCAAAAACTAAGAAACCCCAAATGCTGATGGACTAGAGCGAGACTGGAAGGATATTTGTGCTATGGGAAGTTAAGGAGCTCGATTCCTTCTCGTATAAAGAGACAAACCACATTGACCATATCATCGGTAGAAATTTAAAAACCAAAATACAAACCATTGTCACAACGCGAGCTGATGACAAGAAAGAAGGAGAAAGAGTGACGTCAAGTGATCCAACCATGGACAACGATGAAGTTTCTTCATATCACGTCACCCCAATTGAAGAAGTCATGGAAGAAGATATCGAAGACGCTTCACTACCCTAGACAACCTCAAAGAAATCAACTTAGGTAGTGTTGATGACCTACGACCGACGTATATCAGCGCACTATTAACTCCTGATGAAGAACAGTTGTATTTGGAATTATTAAAAGAGTTTAAGGATGTCTTTGCACGGTCATACAAGGAAATGCTCGGATTAGATCCCAAAGTGACGGTCCATCATATGTCCATCAAGAAAGGAGATCGACCCATTAAATCTCAGTGTCAATTCCGATTGGAGTTAGTGCCTTTTTATTGAAGCTGAGGTAAACAAACTTATTGAAGTTGAATTCATAAGGGAAGTCAAATATCCGACTTGGGTCTCCAGGATCGTCCCTGTAAGGAAGAAGATGGGCAAATAAGAGTATGTGTTGACTTTATAGATCTTAATGAAGCCTGTCCAAAAGATAACTTTCCATTGCCTATAACAGAATTGATGATTGCCGCCATAACAGGGCACGAAGCATTATCATTTATGGATGGGTCTTCTGGATACATTAGATCCGCATAGTGCCAGAAGATGAAGAGTTGACAACATCTTGCACACCAAAAGGTATATATTGCCACAAGGTAATGCCATTTGGCTTGAAGAACGTTGCCGCTACTTAGAATGCTACGTCGATGATATAGTGGTGAAATCTAAAAGGCGCAAAGATCACTTGAAGGATTTGAGGATGATTTTCGAGGGACTCAGGAAATATCAATTGAAAATAAATCCATTGAAATATGCATTTGGAGTAAGATCTGGGAAATTCCTTGGATTTATTGTCCGCCACCAAGGGAGAGAGATTGAGCAAGCCAAGACTGACGCCATATTAAAGATGCTTGAACCGCGCAACATCCATGAACTAAAAAGTTTGAAAGGAAGATTGACTTATCTTCGACGATTCATCTCGAATTTAGCGGGGCATTGCCAACCTTTTAGCTAAATTAAGAATAAAGGTGTATCGTTTGAATGGGATGACTCATGCAAGAAAGCATTTCAGAGCATTAAAGCATATTTGATGAAGCCTCCTGTGGTAATAACTCCAATTGTTGGCCGACCATTGATCTTGTACATCGTTGCTGAAGAACGTTTTATGGGGGCATTGCTCGCTTAAGAAAATGAAGGAGGAAAAGAGAATGCTTTATACTACTTAAGCAGGATGATGACACCGAACGAGCTTAACTACTCTCCAATTTGTGCTTGGTATTGATATTCTCCATTCAAAAGCTAAAACACTATTTTTAGGCCATTCGGTATGTCTCATCCCTAAGGGGAACCCTTTGAAGTATGTCATGTCAAAACCCCTCATGTCCGATAGGTTGGCTCGATGGTATCTTCTATTGCAACAATTCCATATCACTTATGTTCCTCAAAAGGTTGTTAAAGGTAAAGTCTTACCTGATTTCTTGGCTAATCACCCTATCCCGGCAGAGTGGGAGCTCACGGACGATCTTCCCAACAAAGGCGTTCATACCATTAAGATATCACCCCCATGGACAATGTACTTCAGTGGTGTGGCATAAAGGAATGGAGCAGGTGTGGGGACAGTGTTCGTAACACCCTACAGGCAGGTCTTGTCGTACTCCTTCACTTTGACAGAGAATTGCGCTAACAATGTCGTTGAGTATCAAGTCCTTATTCTTGGGTTAGAAATGGCTGCAGAGGCCGAGCAATTGCAGATTAAGGTATATGGAGATTAAAAGCTAGTAATCAATTGGTTGTTAGGGCTATACGAGGTAAAGAAGCTCGAGTTACTACCATATGTTAAGTACGCCCAGAAATTGATCAAGAAGCGTGGAGACATGGAACTAGAGCATATCTCGAGGAATGAAAACAAGCAAGCTGATTTGCTAGCAAAACTTGCATCTGCCATGGCGATACCAAGTGGTGATATGCAGATATCGATTTGCAAAACATGGTGGTACTGCCAGTACTCGAAGATAACAAAAGCGAAGAAGAGAAGGGATGATGTTGACATGGTAGAAGTGTTTGAAGTTGAGAAGAAAGATTGGCGCCAGCCACTCGTAGACTATTTAAAGCATGAGAACCTATGAAGTGACCTACGCCAAATATTTGACGTCCAACGTCGAAGTGCACACTTTGTCTACTTTAGAAACACCCTCTATAGGCGATCTTTTGATGGAATCCTCCTACAATGCTTAGGCAATAAAAAAGCAATGCAAGCCATAGAAAAAGCACACTCTGGTGTTTGTGGAGCTCATTAATCCGGTCCGAAGCTGCACCTCCTCATTAAATGGATGGGATATTACTGGCCTACAATGGCGAAATACTATATGGATTACGCACAAAGATGTCAACCTTGCCAATTCCATGCAGACATTATTCATCAACCACCCGAACCATTATATCCCACTGTCGCTTTGGCCCTTTGATGCTTGGGCTTGGATGTGGTAGGGCCAATGACGAACACTTGTATATCCTGGCCGGTACTGAATACTTGTCCAAACTGATAGAGGCAGTTCCATTGAGAGAAATGAAGAAAGAAAATGTTGCTGACTTCATCAGAGTAAACATAATTTATCATTATGAAATCCCTCGATAAATCATTATCGATAATGGAAAACCATTCAGTAATGCCTTGATCGATAAATTGTGTGAGAAATTTCAATTCAAGCAAAGAAAGTTATCCATGTACAATGTAGCTGTCAATGGTTTCGCTGTTGACAAAACCTTGTGCAATTTATTGAAGAAGGTTGTCTCAAAATGTAAGCGCGATTAGCATGAGGGAATCGGGGAAGCACTATGGGCATATAAAACTACTCACCAAACTCCTACACAAGCAACTTCATATTCGTTGGTGTATAGTGTTGAAGCTATCGTTCCCCTTGAACAACAAATTGCATCGCTAAGGATGATAATCGAAGAAGGGCTAACTGAAGAAGAAAACGCACTCTTGCGTCTCCAAGAGTTGGAAGCTTTAGATGAGAAAAGGTCAGAAGCACAACAAAGGTTAGAGTGTTACCAAGCACGTTTGTCAAAAGCTTTCAACAAGAAAGTTCGAGTTAGATCATTCCATGTAAGAGTCTTGGTCCTCGTTGTAATAAAACTAATCATCACTACACACCACGTTGGCAACAAATTTACATCTAGATGGGCGATCCCTGTGCTTTTAAAGAAGTTTACACGAACGGTGCCAATCTACTGGTCTCTGAAGATCATGTCAGAGTTGGTCCGATAATTGGAAAGTTCTGAAGCATTACTACCTTTAAAAAAAAAGATTGCGCTCCATGACGCACGAGCCTGAACGGCATGTTACTCCTGACCCGCATGAGTATAAACTGTGTAAGGTAACCACCAATGAAAGTGCACGAGGTTAAACTGTTGACTTTTCAACCAAATGATGAATTTATGTTTTTAAACTATATCTTATTCCACCAAATGATAAATTTATGTGGTTAAACTATACTTTATTCCACTAGGTGTTTTATATGGTTAAAACCTTAAACACCTACTTTGTCTATAGTAGTTAAAGAATAATCACTTCTAGCCTGCATGAGTATAAACTGTGTACGGCACCCCCACTTCAAAATGAAAAATTGAAAAATTGAACTATGTTTGACTTTATCCCCTAAAAGAGTACGTACGCAGCTTAGATATCCTCTAAGTCCAGTCATTATAATCTTATGAATCTGGTCTTGATTTGCGTTAAAGAATATCTTCTAATCATGATTTAGGTTAGAGTGCAGTCATAATTTGGGTTAAAGTGTTTCCAGCCCCGAGTCGAAGCAAGGAGTGTTCGCTGGTGCGCGAGGCACGGTTAAAGAGCGGCTCCCATAAGATTTCTATGAGAGCAAGGGGGCACGAATGAACCGAGACACCAAAACGAGAGGGATTCTTAGACTATATTGGAATGAGACAATATAGTCGAAAAGAGTTTAAAGGATTTAATAGGTGCTACTCATACCAACAGGTGCATCTGCTTCTGAGGCTCTCATTCTAAGAAAACCAGAAAGTCAAGCGTGCTTAACCTAGGTAAGAACTAGGATGGGTGACCTCCTGGGAAGTTTCCGAGGATGCGTGCGAGTGAGAACAAAGCACGCTAGAAATTCCTTGTGTTGGTTTGTGGGGTCAGCCGTCGGTCCGAAAGTCGGTTCACCACCAATGGTGGTAACGTGGCAGACCCTGGGTGAGCTCCATCGGGCCCTGGGATGTGGGGCACTACAAGGGCGGTTATGGTTTGAATTAAGATTGTCTTAAGTTCAGTCATGTTGAGATTACCAAGATAGATAATCAAGTATGAAGCACTAAAAAAAAGAGACACAAAGTGGCGTTGTTTGAAAAAAAAAGGGGGTTAAGAAACTCTCGTCCCGCGCTATCATTCTCCACACCAGTTCGGTCGCAGTCGACCATCTTATAGTGAAGCCTTCAAAAATTTTCCCTATGTTCCTGCGCAAGGCAACAACGATACGAAAGATGTGAAGTCGTCACCACAAATCTTCGTCATTCGCTGCAAATCATCTCTATCTTCCAACGCAAGGCCGCAACGATAGGGATACGAGGTAAGGATGGTCGTGGTAGTTCTTCCCTACATTCCGTCGCAAAGCAACAACAACAGGAAGGTAAGGTGAAGTCGGTCTTTCCTAACGTTCCAGGCAGCAACACTAGGAAAGCAAAGAAAGGTCGATCACCATAAATCCTTCCCTAATGTTCCAGCTCAAACTAGCAATGATAGGTAGGTGAGATGAAGTCGGTCTTCCCTAACATTCCAACGCAAGGCAGCAACAATAGGGAAGCAAAGTAAGGTAGATCACCGCATATCCTTCCGCGCAAAGTAGCAACGATAGAGAGGTGAGATGAAGTCGATCTTTCCTAACGTTCCAACGCAAGGCAGCAACGATAGGAAAGCAAAGTAAGGTCGATCACTACAAATCCTCCCTGTGTTCCGGTGCAAGGCGACGACGGTAAAGAGATGTGTGTTGACATCTATCATGACTTTTAATGCATGAAGTTGAATTGTCATTGGTTGATTAAAAAGAGGAAGAAAGACACAAAAATAGACAAAATCAAAAGTAAAGAAAAGGAAATTTGAAGGCACATATGCAAAAGAAGAAAAGAGACGAACTTACATAAATTCACTTTGAGTTTGCCATGTATTCGTTCTGTCCATATCACGTTACGCTGCTGGATGCGTATTCTTTTTGCCATGAACACCTTTCGTTGTGGTGTTGTGTCTATTTGAATCTGCATCCAAATAAATAAGGAGTGTGAGAGTTGGAAATTCCAGAAGGACTTAAGAGATCTAACAAAAGATG
>AYJT01026037.1:0-10165 GCA_001278415.1 Ocimum tenuiflorum | reverse complement strand
AGAAACCCTTGACCATGCCACCCAAAAAAATTTGACTACCAAACGCCAACGGCTGAAACCACCCTATCCCTCCAACACGCTGCCGCTGTAAATTGAGAAATCGTAGCATCTTCAATTTGAACATAAAAAACGCAACGAAACAAAAGATCAGAGACGAGGACCAAAAAGCCAAGATTTTGTTATGCATTCACGTGGAATTTAACTATCATGTACGCGTCTATTTGACACCGTCACAAATCTGGTATAGAAAAGCATGACATAATCAAACTTTGGATAAATTTCCCTAACGTTCAAAAGTCGGGATAGAATTATGGTTTGACCGAAACTTTCAATTTTTTTCCTATTTACCAACGAATAATATAAAAGTTAGTGAATAAAAATTGTTGATATTAATTACACAGAAAAAATAATAAAGTGATTCTCATGAGCGGGTATATTGGTTATAAAAAGCTAATAATTAAACAAAAAAAAAAAGGAAGAAGAAAGATGAGTCTTTCCCGAAACCCCTAGTAACTAATTAAAATAGACAAAAATTTGTGTTAGATTGTATAAATGATTTAGGCCGATTTGAATAGTTCATTTTCACCGATCCAAACTCATATTCATTCTGAATCATAAACTCAAATCCGCCTAAACGATTTAGCCCGTCTAACGGGAGACCTTCTCGTTGAGATAAATAACATAGAAAATTGTTCGGACTTGGCGGGTGGGATAGAGGACTCATAACTTTGTTGATAGATTTTCTTTTAAATTTCTTCTCCTTGCATTGCAAAAGGATTTTAGTGAGTTCCTAGATTGAGCAGACACAAAAGAAATTCATTCACAACTCAAAATAGATGGCTTCAATAATCAAGAAAAATTAATTCTCAAGGAGATAAAGGTTGTTTGACAAAAAATTACTTTTATAAAATGTTAGCTACGTACTTTGTAGAAACATGAAAACTGATTCGTATATGATGAAGTACTATAAAGTATTAATACATTATAATATAGTAGTGAATTAAATAAAAGTACTATATTGTAATACATTATAAATATTATTGCGAAATACTATTCATGAGCAAATAATTGTTATTTCATCGACAACGATAGGCTCAGGAATGGTCCAAGTTCGACTAGTCAATATGAGTTTTCATCTCTTGAACACAAAAATCACGTTTTAAGAATGGGTTCAATTTTTGACAAAATATAAGTCAACCCCTTCTAGATAATTCTTATTCAGCCTCATTGTCATTAATTTCTTCGTCAACTGCGTTTCATGGAAATACATTTTCTTTCGCATTAAATCTTGTATTTTAAGCCCAGTTACATTTCTGCATTACACACTCTCTGTATTATATTATGTTGAATTTTTATTATTTTTATATAATATTTATTTTTAATTTCAATTTTTATATGATTTAGTTTAATTTTTGAGACATCTTTGAGAATTTTTTAAATCCAAATTAGGTTATATAATTATGAAATATCAAATTTAATAGTAAATAATTAACAAAATCTAAAAAACTATTATGTAACCGGTTTTGGATCTAATAAATTTTAATTAATGTCTCTAAAAATAAATTAAATCATATAAAATTGGAAATAAATATTAAAAGATAATTAAGAAAGAAATAAATCATTGCTTTTCTTTTTGAAGCAAAATAAACCAATGCTTAAGTAAAACAATATTGGAGTATGTGGGATGAATAAATAGTGATATAATGACCCATTAGAATAACAAAAACAATAATCTAGATATTCAAATATTAAATTAACCGAACACATTGAATATGCATATGCATTTTTGAAAATACATTTTAGTATTTTTAATTTCGAGGGTATTTCAATAAAAAAAACTCATTGATAAATATTTGCATGTATGCATTTTAAGTACACTGGAATGCATTTTAAACATATTAAAATACATTTTATCATGCAATAACATGAATTTTACAGGATTCAGTTCATTTGACAAATTTTCTTTGTGTCAAAAATTTTTATTCAATTTTTTCAGTAAACATATTTAATATGGGTCTTGTCAGGAAAATCATGAAATTGTTTTTAATTTAATATATAGTATACGAAAATATAATTTAAATTGAATAAAATATGATTATTTAAAATTTTTAAATAATTCAAGAGGAGAGAAAAACAATTAACTAAAAATATTGTTCAAATTAATCCTAACTGCATTTTGTCATATTTGGCGTGCAAAATATTTAAATAAATCAGGGCGCTTAGATCTTCATATCAAAAAGTTATACTCACTTATTTATCAACTAATAATCACTTATCTTTTGAACACGACTCTAGTGAAATATATTCAGAAATATAGAATGAAATTGAAAGGAGAGTAAAATTTCTGATCGAGGTTTCATTGCTTCTCAACATTTTATCAGTCTTTTCAATTAGGGTGACGGTTTTAGTGAGTATAGCCCCCCATTATAATTATTGTACAAGATGTTTTTATCCGCTAGTATTACAAAATTAATTTGACATTACAGTCGTCAGGTATGAACGATAAACAACAACTATGATGAATAAATCTGCTGCTTCCACCTCTCACCAGATTCAGCTCCCTCCATCACAAATTCCTCATTCTTGATTTGTTGCATGGATTTTGATCATTTTGAAATATGGATCACCAATCAGATTCAAACTCTGGAGTTTCTTCATCTGAATCAATAGTGGGGAAAATGAGATTAAATTTAAGGCAAAATTGAGAAGAAGAAAAATAAATATGTGATTTTCTTGGAGAGAGAGAGAGATTGGGGGAGTCATCTTAAAATTTTCAAATGAAACTAATGAAACAAACAGTGGTCAACGAGAGAGATGGAGCTTTTGTAGAAACGGAAAAATTCTCAGTTCGTAGGGGTCACCAACAATTATTCTCAGTATCAAAATCTAATTGTGACACCATCAACATTAGCAAAAACTTTGATTACACAATTCACGAATTAAATATGTGAAAATGCATTGTATCACCGAATCAGTCATCTGACTTGATGTGGAGAAAATCAGCAGTGGATGGGATCAAATTTAATAGGAGGATATAATTCTTGCAATTTCCAAATTCCAATACTTTTTTCTTTCTTGCTTCTTTTTAATTGCACAATCTTTTTGACACTCTGTGGTGGTCTTTTTCAATTCCTTAAAAAATATAATCTTTACGAATCTCAAACTCAAGAATCCTAAGCAAGAATATAGAAAAAGATGAATAAAACCAATAAACAATGTAAATCCATTTCAACCCAAATCCAACCATATTCGCCTTTTTTTGGCTGACTTTTGTCCTCTACCACTACTCCTACCAAATTTACAACAAAGCCCCCACTCTAATCTCATCCTCCTCACTCTTCCCAACTGCCCCTCCAACTATCTCGAAATTACAAAAAGTGCCACCCCAACTTTTTCAGCTTTCCTCATGACGATTCAAACACCACTAACTGAGCAGGTGCACCAGCGGCGGGGATCTCCTGCATCGCGCCTTGCGTGTGCCGGTGCTCCCCCTCGTACGTCACTATCAGCATCGACGGATCATCATTCGCCCTCTCCACATGCTTCCTCGCCGGGCATCCTCTCACCGTACTACATTTGTAGTAACCCCTGAAAATTGAATCACAAAATTGATTAGCAAAGCTAGATCATGGACCTTCGGCAGAGAAGATGATTGAACGGTGTTAAATGATGGTGCAGGATTATACCGTGGGTATGGTGAGCCCTTGATTGGCTTCTGGCCGTACTTTCTCCAAGAGTACTCGTCCGCAGGGATGTCTGCAACTTTTGAACTAATCGCCGGCACTCTAATTACTCTTTTAACCCTAGATTTCCTGCAGAATTACATAAAGTTCGTTAGTCTTATGTAAACGCTAAAACAAATAAAGAAAAATCTCGAATGAAAATGACAGCATGACGGGGGGGAAAATCGTCGGAAGGCGCAAAAAACGTTTTCAGATGCGTCGGTTTCAACTGACAAGCGTGCGTTAGCAGGAGCCGGAGTTCGGACGCTATTCAGCGCCGTATGCGCCAAGTTGCACAGAGTTTGCTAATTTATTTATTTTTAAGATGAACGAGAAAGTCAAACCAAAAACTTCCTATTGCATCTATCCTATTTCAATTGATTTTGATTATAACCGATCATAAATAATAAAGTGCATCAGCGAGAGTAAAACGAAATGATGACCAAATAAAATTAACGCACCTTTTTTTGCAATGGCATCGGCTTGAGCCAGATGTTTTGCCGCCGGATATGTTATCAGAATGGTCATGCTCCCGACACCTCTTTCCGGAGAGCGGCGGCTTACCAGAAGAGACCGCCGGAGCAGCAGGCGTAAGGAAAATCGACGGAGATCCACCTTTCCCGTTAGAAACACTGCCTTCACCTGTAATCGACGACACAAACGTCGAAGATGAATTACCAGAGTTGGACAACGCCGTTGATGGACTGAGACCGTCCTTATTAGTCGCATCACCGCAATCCTTACCCGCACAAGTGCCAGGTTTCGTAAAATCAAGCGTCAACGGCTGAACAGTCGCCGGAGATTGAGGCACGACCGGAGCCGGTGAAAGAGAGAATAGATTCAGAGGTTGAACCGGATACCCCGGTTGAGTAGAGGCAGGAGTAGAGTCCTGAAGATGAACCGGAGGCAACGGCGACGAGTGAGGTTGAACCGGACCGCGGCGGAACCTGGCGTGGCCGGTCCGGTTCAGAATCGTAATCACCTTCCTAAACTTAGAAACGGTGAAATCCGTGATATCTCTGCAGTCGAGCTGTTGATTCTGCTGTTGCTGCTGATGAGAAACCGCTCGAATCAAATGCTCCATCGACTTCAAACCGGCCGTCGCAGCATCCTGAATCGCCATTTGCTCGTTGAAATTCGTGTATCCAAGTAAATCCACAGCCATTTTCTCCAATTGCTTGCGAGAAACTCTAGGAGAAATTATCTTCACCACAATTTCATCAGTAACAATTTCCGATTGCAGGAGGAAAATGAGGGAGATGTGAATGAGATGCAGAGACAGGGGAATGGGCAAATATAGGAGAGGAGATGGTGACCGGGGCATCCGGTCACCTGGTGTGAGTCAAAGTTGCGATTTCGATCCAACGGTGGAGATTTTGCGATTGAAAACTTCAATGTGGTGGGGGAATAAAAGACAAATACAGGCTTATTTTCTGTTTAAAAGTGGGAGGGGAGTGGGCCCAGATGGGGGAAAATCTGGGAATTGATGTTGCCAGGCTAGTTTCGCATCGTCCAGTATCTTGTACAATGTTGATTGCGTGGAGTACATGCTCCGAAGCTTACGGTTGTGGATTTTCATTTTTTCAGTATGAAAGCTTTGGGATTGTTCAGATAATATGACTTCTTGAGGGGGGAGAAATTGAGATTTAGGAAAAGCACACAATGATTTAATTTCTCTCAAGAACATAGAGGCTGCGGATAATATCATACATTGTATTTTTATTATATTTTAGTTAATATCTTTTAAAATTTTAATTTTATATATTTAATTTTAGCAGTGAGGACATGGGTGAATTTAGATTTAATTAGAATTTATGATTATTATAAAGAAATCAATTTTTATAATAAATAAATAGTAATAATTGAAAAAAGATATTATTGAGTTTAAGTTGGATTTAATAAAATTACATAATGTATTAGTAAAATTAAACTAAAATATACAATATTAAATTAATAAATTATTGACTAAGTCATAATAATGATCTAGCATGGGATGTAACACAAAGATGTAAAAAAAATTCAAACTCAAAAAAAACCAAGTAGAGAATCACACTTCAAACATCTCCAACTCTACACCAAATCCAACTGCAATTTTCTTACTCCAGCCGTACACGATGGACAATACAAAAAATTCATTTTTTATTTTTTTTTATTGTTCATAACACAAATTTGCGTTGTTAGTGTAGCAAACCAAAAAGTTGTTGAAATTGCTACTGATCCGTGTATTTTGCTTTTTTATTTTGCTGTTGAAGACGTTCTCTTTTTCTTTTCTGCGCCTTGTTTAAAATAAATTTTGGATATCAGTTCCATATTATATTTATTAAGATCGAATTAAAATTATTAATTTATATTACTTTATTTATTTACTTTTTTCTTGTTTTTGTATAAGATGGGTTAAGTTTTGTTTTCTTATAAGATGTATATTAATATTCGCATTAGTTGTATTCTTTGTGTAATTGTGTTTCTTAGTTATTTTATTAGTTTGTTGTACTTTTACTAAAATTTTATTATCAAGTTGTTAGCTTGTTTAGTGCATCTCAATATCATTTTTATATTAAATAAACTGTCACTTAATAATGTTTTGCATTCATTAATAATTAATTTTTCTTAAATAATTTATCTTATTTCAAAATAATAAATAGTTCAAATTTTGAATATGATAAATATACTAATATTATCTGAAAATATAAAATGTAGCATGTTTGAGTTTGTTGTTTTGGTTGGTCATATATATTCAATATATATATTGAATATAAGACACATGATTAAAAGATTTGAAAATGTACCGAAGGCTGTGATAGTTTTGGTCATTTTTGTATAACCCGCAACTTACAAAAAACATTTGATTCGATTTGAGGCGTTTACAACTTGAACATAGTAACGATAGACATATAATTGAAAACACATACAAATAATAAATATGATACATTTTGTAGAATGAATATCAATATCAAGATACAAATAACGAACTTTTCAAATTCGTTTATCACTCTGAAGCAGAAGTTTGAATCCCCCATCCCCAAATCAGATTACATTATTTTGGTGCTCTTTGACCAAGATATATAGTCTAATTAGTAAAAAGAGGTCGAACAATAGTGCTAGTGGCACATTAATGTAATTTTGACAAAACTGTAGGTTGAAAAAGAATTAAAGGAACATTCCAGGCAATTTAATTGAAATTTGGAAACTGAAATAATTTCAACGTGGATATAGACAAAGGGAATCGCGGTATTTTGACAGCTATAAAAAAACTATTAGAAAGAGAGGTTCATTAAAAAAAGCTGACTTGAAAATGGAGCAAATCACATGGGAAATGGTTGACCAACTCTGCCCCACTAGTGGCTTTTCCTGGCCGTCCGATTAATCAAGGTTGTATTAACGGCCACGATGCTCTTCCATGAGTTGACAATCATTTCCTTGATTCTTTTTCTATTTTTGTTGACTTGCTTTATTTTTGAGAATATCAATTTCGTACTACCTGTGAATTGTTGCCACGTGTAGTGCATTAATGTGCTTTGATTAGCACATAAATCAATATTATAATTAATGTTGGGAAATTAGCTAGACTCCGCTTGGACGCTCCTATTAGATCTACCGTTTAATCGATTTAGATGAGATTTATATGCATTTGAGGCAAGGTGATCAATTTTTTGCAACCATGCTTAGAAGAATGGAATGTGAATTTGCTTTGGTCGATATCAATTTTTCTTTGGAGTCGGAGATGGGTAGCAAATAGTGAATTAAAAAATACACACTTTTCTAATGATTTGTTGGAATTTCTGACCCTGAGGAGTTTTGTAGAAAATTTCAAGGAATAATATATTTAATTTTTACAAAATTAAATAGCATATAGTCGATCTACGTTTCACGTGGATGACCGCGATATATTTATTTTTTCAAAATCGAATTCCAGTGAGTGAGAAATGATTGGTCAAAGTTGGCCTCTTGTTTAAGTAAATGATGGTGTTTTGGGGAATGTGTGGGAGAACATTAAATGAGATTAATCATCTCACTTTAGTTTTTAACAAAGTTAAGATGTGTTTACAATGAGGTTAATCTCATTATGAAAATAACAAATACATCTATGGTACTAACGTGGGGAGGCCCACACGCGCGCAGTCGCAGCCTGCCCACCTCGAATCGGCCTCGGCCAAGCTCCTGCACCTGGTGCCATGGCAGTGACCTTGGCCTTGGATCTTGGCAATTGGTCTTTAGGGCTGGGGCTTGGGCTGGGCCCAAGTATTATACTTTACAGATGAAGAACCAATTGTGTTTGGGCCCCGGTGTTTAGGCTCTTCGAAGTCAGCCCAATAGATGCAACTGGGTCAATCCGTACACGTGGAACGCTAACGAGCACCCAGTCATGTGGTTGTCGGGTGACAACACGACGTAGCTCATGGTATATGAGTGTCGTAGACGTTACAAATGTTTGGCGCGTGCCATGGACGTTTTGAACGCATAGCACGCACGTTTTGATCTCCTGCGTGCGAGCACCATCATGTCGATCAAGTTGTAACCAACCGAAATGAAAACTTGTTATAAATGGGTAACCGATCGAACGGAAAGCTTGCCATAAATGTCAGCCACTCCCGCTGGCTGAACATGCCTATAAATAGGCATATCTAGATTCATTTCATCACTTACACATAGAAAATCTACTGCATACATTTTTCTTGCAAGTCAGTGCTCGTTTCAATCTAGTTCGCCATAGACTTTCAATTTGCAGTGTTGCTACTTGAAGAACGAGAATCATTTCACCTTTAGGGATGATATGTCAGATCCGAGAGTAATATCAAGGCGTAATTAGTCTTGCAGGTAGAGGACTCCTAGAGTCGATTCTACTACTTTTCTTTTCCCTTTTTTTGTATTTCTTGTATTTGCCTAGTGCTGTAACCTATCTACATAGGTCTTGTATTAAGTTTTTTTAACATGATTTTCATATGTATGGATTTCCATTGCTTGGAATCATATCTAGAATTAAAGAAATTTGAAAGATTGAGATATGAACCTTGAAATAAACTTGTTTAATAGTGTGATAAAACTTTCAAATTTCATAGCTATTTGTTTAATAGTAGGGGATTTTTGATTTTCAACAAAAACAAAAGTTGTTATCAAATCAAATTCCATAAAACCAATCCATAACTTTGTGTCTTAGAAATTGGCAAATGCCTATAAAATTGTAATAGGTGGGTTTATTCTGCTTCAATGTCTAGATGAAGGTATGGTCTTATAGTTAAAAGATGTCATGGGATAGTGCCATTAATCGATAGAGGAATTGTTGCTCGGACTCGATGAATGAAAAAGTATTAAAGAGACTTTATTGAAAGAAAGAACCCAATATCATTTTTGATTCATATTTAAAGTTGAGTCTTCTTAAAGAGGGATCAGTTTCATCTTGGCGATTAGAGGTCCTGTTCTTATGATGACATGGTCGAGAGAGTACGAAACATCAATGTAAAAAATTTGATCCATTTGGATCTTTGTCATCATGTGTTTCATTATAGGTGAGATGTCAAAGATCACAGGATGGCTATTGAATGTTTTACAAACACATGCGCGTGTATGTAATTAGGGGTAAATTAAACCGAGCTCAACTCAAAAATGTAAACTCGAACTTGATTCAACCAAACTGAGTTTCTTCTTGCTTGAGCCCGTCTTGATCAAGCTCGAGTTTTCTATTCTATTTTTTATTTCAAGAAGTTTAAACTATTTATATAATAAATAAATATGTGATTATAATAACTTTCTGGTAAAACTATAAATTATATTAAACTCGATAAAGTTCATGAGCCTAACTAGAGCTCAAGCTTGACCAAAGCTCGCTAGTGAGCCTATCAAGTCTAGCACACTGAATCTCTAGTTGACATAAATAGAGTTCGGTTTGAAATTATTTAGAGTCAATGTCAAGTAGCTCGTGTGCTAGCTCAATTCATTAATTTATCGCCCTAGGCGTAATCTGATGGAGTTAAGACGAGGAACACATACACACATAACACACGCCACACCTTGAAAATAAGGCCTCAATAATATTACTCAAAAGATAATGAGTTCAACCCTAATAACAAGCTTAAATAATACTTAACCTTAATACTTGAAAGAAAATAACAATAATAAAGATAACGATATGGAAACTATAATTAAGGAAATAAAGATAACAAGATTTCCTCAACTGATCTCCTCAAAAGTCGGCCACCTTACGTGGCCCCCACAGACTCGGACTCGACCCATGCACGCAACCCTATCTTAGACTCGACCCTCGATCCTCGAACTTCATCTCGAACTCGACCCTCGATCCCTTATTGGTCGATTGACAACGACAGCTCCCCTCCCCGAAACAACCTTGTCCTCAAGGCTAAAATAAGGAAACTAGCCGTACACATCACCCTCATCTAGCCACGTTGCTTCATCCACGCCAAGCCCCTTCCAACTAACCAAAACCTACT
>AYJT01026021.1:0-13764 GCA_001278415.1 Ocimum tenuiflorum | reverse complement strand
TATTTTGCTTTAAAGTCTGAGCTTGTATTGATTGAAAAGTGATGGTAACTTTATATATGTTATGATCTGCCATTGTAAATTTTGATCCATTTTTATTTATATTAATTTATTTTGGATAGTTTTATGTATAGAAAATATTGACAATTATTTTAAAAGAGAATATAGGAGTGAGTAAAGCCGTTTTTCCCTCTTACTTAATGAGTGCGTTGATAAACTAATCAAAATATTTTTCCAAGAGTAACTAGAGGTATAAATAAAGTTAAATGAAATTGATAACAAACATAATTAGAGAATTTTGAATTAAAAATACTCATAAATATATCTGATGACACCACCTAAGTGTCATGAAATAAATTTAATTGTTTAGATTTAAGTTTTTAACATATGAAAAATTTATATATAAGTATCAATTTATTAATTAGTTCTTGATTTAAGTGAACAGTTTTTGGACATAAAAATATAATTGAGTCTCCTAAAAAAATTTATGGATCCATCATTGCTATGCTCTGCTCTGCTCTCATGTGTATAACTATAATGGCATTATTTCTTTCTAAAACAAGTGCAGATATGAAGCCCTTTGTGACAATCTTTCACTGGGATACTCCACTGGCTTTGGAAAAAGATTATGGTGGCTTCTTATCCAAAAGAGTGAAGTACATGCACTAAACTAATCTCAGCAGCTAGTCTTCATTTCTTTTTCCTTAAACATGCGAGTGCAGGGACGATTTTCGGGAGTTTGCAGAGGTGTGCTTCTGGGAATTTGGGGATAGGGTGAAACATTGGGCTACTGTGAATGAGCCCTGGGCCTACGCTTGTAATGGATATGCCAAAGGCTCCTTTGCACCGGGCCGAAAAGTTCGGGCCTCCGATGACAAACTTGATGCAAAGATAGCCCCACATAGAGGTTTTCCACTGGTTGGCTACACCGACTGCGACACTGCTCATCCATCAGAAGCATATACTGTTGCACGAAATATTCTTCTTGCGCATGCAGAAGCAGTTCACCTATACAGAACCAAGTTTCAGGTTCTCACTCTCTCTCGATCTCTCTCTGTTTGTCATAGCCTATATAGCACAAGCAATTTTTTCGTTAACTTTTTGAGTAAATGATTGGGGTGACATGATCAGGAAGTTCAACAAGGCAAGATAGGAATAGTGCTCAACTCACATTGGTTCCTGCCTCATAATAAAGACTCAGATGAAGATAAACTTGCCGCCGGAAGGGCACGAGACTTCATGCTTGGATGGTACATTCGCATTTCCCACACACTACGTCTATAAAACTGTGTTCACTGTAGAATAATTTCTTGGTTTTTAAAGGCTTTTGGATCCTCTACTCAAGGGTCGTTATCCAGAGAATATGACTAATAGCGTTCCGCAATGCAACCTTGCTCCTTTTACACCCGACGAAATCCAAAAGGTCAAAGGCTCCTTAGATTTCCTGGGTTTAAATTATTATACAACACAATATGTTGCTCATGTTCCACACCCACATGTAGAGGGCTACTTAGCCGATCAGAGGGTTGCATTTAAATGTAAGTTCTTCAGAGTTTGTGATATATTGACAAATCTTTTTTAGCTTAATTTATATGTTCTTTTAATATGTGCAGTTGATAGAGATGGCCAACTTATTGGAAAACCAGTAAGGCTCTTCATTCCAACTAGTTTACAATTCACACTTTAGATCCTACGTATGTCATACATGGATCTTGTCATATTTCACATCGATCACCAATGCACACATGCCACTTGTGCAAGGATTCATCATTGTCTAATCTACACTTGCTACATAAAAATGAATTATGCTTAACCTCAATTGATTTTCCATCTAAATTTCTCTAGTCTGGATCAAGATGGCTGCACTCTGTTCGTGAGGGCATCTACTGGATACTCAAACATTTGGATAAAGAGTATCCGGAATTGAAAGAAATATACATCACTGAAAATGGTAGCATCTAACTAAGTTCTCATATTTAAATTTAATCAATGACAATCATCTAAAACTATTAGTTTCCACAGGATTTTCTATTGCGAGTGATTTCAAGAAGACAGCCAAGATGGTCTGCGACGACGATGACGATAGGGCAAAATACCACCAGGATCATCTGGCCAACATGCTTAAAGCAATGAAGTAAGATTGCAATTTTCGAATATGACAACTATTATGATTTCAATATCATCCATCATCACTACATGGCAATGACGATACTTGCAGAAACGACCCCGGCAACAAAGACCCCAGCAACAAACTGAAGGGATATTTCGTGTGGTCATGGTGTGATAACTTTGAATGGAGCGCCGGATACACAGTTAGGTTTGGGTTAGTCTATGTGGACTACATCAATTACCTAACAAGATATCCAAAAAATTCTGCTGTATGGTTTGCTAAGTTTCTAAAAAGCAAAGACCAGCCACCCAACTGGTTTCGCCCGGGGTGGAGGCCACAGTTGTCATCCAACAATATAGCACGCGAAGACACTGGGACAGACAAAAGGCAGAAAGTTGTGGAAACTAATAACTTAAAACGGATAATGTGACATTATTTGTCGACAAGAATACAGCTCCTGGTGTGGCATCTATAAAACTATGGTCAGCTTCATATTGTTCTGCTCTTCTGTTTGTGCTGTGTCATGAAATAATGCAACGAGGTATTGAAGATTATGTCTTCAACCTCTCCACTGTAGCTCTTTGCATGTTAATATAAAAAAATAAACAGGTTGGTGTTTGACTTTCACCAACTCCATCTATATCCTAGTGTCAATTTCTAATTTACCATGCCTACTAATTCTTTCGAGAGTTAATTTTCAAATTAAAGAAGGAACTAAGATAGCAAAAAATAAATAAACAGATTAATTCACATATTTCTCACTGAAGGAGTCACTAAATTATAATACATAGAACAGATGCCAGAAATAAGACTCACACATAAGAAAAAAGCATGAAGAAACCACTTAGACATAGGCCGAGTGCGAGTGGGGAAATGGGATTTGTTACCACAGTTGTTTATTACCTAGCAAAGTAATAAAAACAGGAAGACAAATAAGTATCCAGAAATATACAGCCAAAGACCTTAATATGACCAGAAAGTGAAGGTGTGATCTTCAACAGCAAATCCATAGCCACATGTAGTTGCATGAGGATGACAATAACCATCTTCAAACTTAGGAAAGATATAAGCATGCTGTAGCAATTCCTCATTCAAAAATTCTTCCCTGTGATGCGACAAAATAGACTGATCAGGAACAAAGTCATGAGAAGAGTCACCTGATTCGACAAGCCAAGGATGAGTCCCATCTGTCAATCCGGGACTTTCTTCATTGGTTACATCACTTTTAGCTGAGGTCGGCTCGACATTCTCAGGAGTCAGTCCTGTAACATTATATTCTTGACTGGTTGAGATCATATCATCATCATTAGCAGCAGCAGCAGCTTCTTTTGGCGTTGCTTCAGATGGTTCTTTAGTATCACTTAGTCCCAAGTATCTGTGCTCCAAATCTTGGGAAAGCCCGTTGTGTTTGAGCTGAAGAACCTGATCAGAAAAAGCAGCATTGCATGAGCATGCCTAGAGTGAGTAATAATTTAGAGTCAGTCTTTGAGAATAAGCATTTGTCACCTCAGCTTTCAGCTTCTCATTCTCCTTGAGGAGGTAATCGTAGTCTGTTTTCAGGCTCTTATAGCTTGCATGTAATGATTCATATTCTGTTTCCAGATGCTTCGTCTTATAACGTGCCCGTCGGTTCTGGAACCATATTGCAATCTGACGAGGCTGCAAACCAAGCTCATTCGCAAGCTGAAGTTTCCTTTCTGGTTCAAGTTTATTCTCAACCTCAAAACTTCTCTCAAGAAACTGGACTTGGTCCATGGTAAGCCTCCTTTTCTTCTCAGGTTGATTGAAGTAGTCATCCAAATATTCATCCACATTCTCGTGCGGGTTAAATGACTGGTGAAAAGAGTTTCCAGATTCGCTTACCCGAACAGCACCTCCAAAACTTACCATCGTCCTTGGACCTGAGAAAGAAATCACATTATACTAGAGTTATATCATAGAAGCTAAGGAATAGTCTGTTTTTGATTTGCATTGTAACAACTTTCCCCTGTTGCTTCTTTTGGAAACATTTCCAGCAAATAGCCTAACCAGCAGAGCATAGAAACTCGGACTCATTTAAATAGCTATATGACCCTTCAACTAATGAATCTATTTACCAAGTCAGATAGTTATTAACTGATCCAAACAGCATAGCAACAAGACCTAAGGCCACATAATCTGGTCTATCTGCAATCCGATGTGGATCTCAGCATCGCATTTGGATTAACCAATTTTAAAACACACATTCTGATCTTATCATATAGGAATAGTTGGTATAAACCACCCATCCTCTAGGATGCCATGGCCATCAATGGACCACTCTGTTTTCCTCGGTCAACTGTTATGGCTCCCTTCTTAATAATGGAATTAAAAGTTGTGATACCATTCTTGATTAGTGTACTTTGCATTTGTGCTGCATACAATTACCAATGTAAGAACTAAATAACCCAACCACGTGCAAAAATCCAAATAGAAGGCAAAACGAAAAAAAAAGTAATCCTTGATTCTGATCCACAAGTGCTCCTTCCAAAACATCAAGAATTCTGATAAACAAGTACATAGATACACAGATATTATGTCATGAGATCAATTCCTCCATAAATCAAGATACAAATTGCAACATAGAACAAAGTCAACGCAACAATATTTCAGAGATGGGCCACATGCACATACCAAGAAAATAATTTGAAGGATCAGATGCAAAGACGGAATCTGATGGCCGATCATGAGCATAATTTGTCATCTTCTTCGTTAGATCCAGAGCGCCACCGCCTGCGGTGGCTAATTCACGACCAGCCATTTAAGGGAAAAAACAACAACAACAGTAACAATAACTATTTTTCAAGTAGAGACAACAAAAATAAACTATCGAATTTTCAAGAATCCGCCATTTAAGCGGGACACAACCCTTCTGGAATCAATCCTTCGACCCGGCCCTTTATCTAGAATTTCTTTGGAGAAAAAGTGAGGTGTTCAGATTTTGTGGCGAAAGAAGCTGGTGATGATGATGGCCGTAATATGGGAAGTGTGGGAACAACGGCTGCTCATCACACCCATCATCTCTTTCTCTCAAACTTTTCCTAGTGTGTGTTGTGCGTGCTTTTCTTCCAGGAGTGGAATAGGAATAGCAGTGAATTGATGGGTTAGTTCTGTTCTGGATGGGAGAGGAAGAAAATTTAGAAGATTGGTAGATAGATTCCAATTTGGTTTTGTAGTGAGGTAAATTCCATAATAGCTGAGATATCTAGATTCTCGGGGCTGCAATTTCAGGTGTATTTAGGAACTGAGGTCGAAAAGCGAGTGTCTGTGGTTGCCTGCGCTTGACGTTGTAAATTTCCACAGATTCCTAAACTAATTAATCATATTATATCCTTTTATTTGCCAAAAATTCTCATTGCATATAATTCTCACATCGCTAATTCCTTCGCAATTATACATTCTTTTTAACTATGAAGTTCATATAAAATCAACATGCTTAATTATCGTAGAAAAATGAGGATTTGTAAACAAATTGATGCTTATCCGATTAAAGGCTTCACACTAAGAAATTGCAAAATAAATCTTGAGAAATTCAACACAAAAATGCAAGTCTCTATTTAAAGATCGAACATATCGATTTTCAAAATAGTATCAAGAAGAAAAAAACTAGTTGTTAGCTGCCCGTTTCACTATTCGGTAATTGACTTTAATTTCGGCCGCAAAAGAGTTACTATATATGAAGAAGATTAAGTAATAATTAGTTACTTTATCAGCATTTATTTAATCATTTTCATTGATTATATTATTGTTTTGTGGCTAGTGTTCTTCCTCCTGTAACCCTCAAATATATTGTTAATCGTAAAGGTGATGAAGGATTGATAGATCAGTTCATTTAATAATGTGAAACCTGTACTATGCTTAGGCAGTGACTAGGGATTTTTTTCGGATTTTCATTTACAAAATGACAGGAATGCTGCAAAATTAATATTTAAACAATAATTAGGTCGTTTTAAGCTTAAAACCAGGTCAAATTCTATAGTATCTTAAACAAGCTAATGTTCATCGACAATCAATATATATTATTAGACATATATATATTTATTGTTTCAATAAACGTAATATATTGTAATTTAACTGAATTAATTTTGGCATTTAAGAATTTCACACTAATTTATGTTTCAGACAGTTGTTGAATCGAAAATTTTGGCATTTATACTAGTATTATTCATCTTGGGTATATGTGTTTGTCGTGGGAAAATGGAGAAATGACGTAGTAAAAAGATAGAGTAGTGGCGTGACAGAGAAAAATAAGAAAGCAAGTCCAATCAATCTCAATCAGAATCAGGCATAGCCATAGTGGGAATGGGAATTCCAAATACAAATGGCATTTTATGCTTTTGTGAGGTGTTCGTTTATTGGCAAAGGAAAATGAAAGCAGTTGTAAACTATGTCCGGACCATGGGATTCATTTTATCATATGCAAACTATAAATGCATTTATGCTTCATGGATTATTATTATCACCTAAAACAATAGTTTCAAGTTTTTTCTTTATTTGGCCGCTGTCTATCGTAAGAATGCCATAAACAATATTCGAGATTGTACCAGGATAATTGTTTAGACTTTTCTTCTCTTAGTTTTGAAAAATTAACGAAGTTGATGGGTCCAGGATTTTGAGAACAGCCCAATCATCATCATTTCCTTAATAAATAATATGCCGGAGATTCAATTTTGTTATAAAGTTTTCTGCACTTCTACTTAATATAATATAATAAAGTAGAATAGTCATCAAATTTATATTTTTGCCACTTTTCATCTACAAAACATTACATCATCAACATTTTTCCTCTTAAAAATATCACATCATTAACATTATTTCATCTTTCTTTCCTTTTATTTACTATTCATTTATATTATAATATATATTTATATATCTATCTATCTATATAATAAAACTAAGTAGTGGAGTACTATTTATTTGGAGGAAAAATTTTCTCCTTTTTTACTTCCATGCATGCAAATATATATATTAAAAGTAGTGAAGTGTGACTATTTATCTTTCTTTTAAAAAAAATCAAATCACAATTAATATTATTTTTAATTTAATTTATTTACTAATATATCACACCACTAGTAAATTAAAATATTAATATAATTACTTTTATTTACTAACTATCATGCCATAATTAATATTATTTAATTTTTTATTTACTAATCTATCACATAACTACTAATATTATTTTAATATATTTTATTTACTAATACACACACCATCTCTATTTTTAATTTATTCTATTTGCTAATCTATTCACATTTTATCTATATGTATATTACTTTTTTTAATAAGTTGTGGGAAGATTGGTTATGTTTTTCTAAAAAAATTGAAAGTTATTTTAAGTGTGTTGGTCCCAAATAAAAGATAGATAATGTGTGGAAGCGTTAGTCTTAATAAAATAGTTGCGAGAATGAAACTTAATTTTATCTCAGCTGACTTAGAAATAAGTCAGTTGAGTTTCTTAAAGATGTTTCCCAAGTAAGTCAGTTAGGGTTTCTTTTAATTATACTTCAGCTACTGTGAGGCAGCTGGGTTTCAAATACTTTAGCAGAAATATAAGAAAGTTGTAAATAGACACAAATATTATAAAGGTTCGGATTCAAATAATCCTACGTCCTCCCTTCCTTCAGATGAAGGGAATTCACTAACTTTTGTGATGCACGGTGTTTTGAGCACGGTTTATAATTATGATTCTTCTTAAACGGAGAGCTTTAATATTTTCGGTCGCAGGCACAACTGATCTTTGAGGCTTTATTGGAGTCTACCTCCTAGGCTTCTGAGATCGGCAGGTGAAGGTTTCAGTTTCCTTCAGAACGTGAATAGGGTTGATGGTTTGATGTTCTCAGATAGGGATCTGAGAACTGTCTCGGAATCCTTGACTGTAGAAACAGCTTGAGGACAACCTTCTTGGACTTTTTGGATTGATATCCAAGTCCTTGTCGGTTAGGGATTCCAACGATAAGTACTCAGAGTCAGAATGACATGACTCTAAGTCCTCCTTTTCATGCTCATGCATATGCAGTGATTGTGAAAATTGAGTTACCTCATCCTCAACTGAAGTAAGTGCAGTTTCAATATCCCCTTGTATGTCTGCCATGAATGCGACGAGCTCCTCCTCCTCATCGGAGCTGCTGGTTAATTCTGATCCAAGGACCTCGTCATCATATGCGATGTCGGGCATCTCAGTCCTTGTCAGCATGGCTTCCGTATATGCTTTGAACACCCTTCACTGAAAACTCTTTTTCAACTTGACTCTCTCATCTCCACTGACCTATGGACAGTCAAATTTCAAGTGATTAGGAGAATTAAATTGAAAACATGTCCACTGTTGTCGCCTTTTGAAGTGGGACTTGTCAGACTTGTTATCTTCTTCGGCTTGAGCCTTAAGCTTGGCTTTCTCAAGCCTTTTTGTGAGCACCCTCATTTGCTCTTCCAGCTCTTGGATAGTGTTTGATGGGGTTTTCTCAATCGAGGTAGATTATTTCTCAACCGGCACAGCTGAGGAAAATGTATATTGCGGCTTTTGCTGCTTTTTTGGAGAAAACTTTTTTTTGACAAAGAGAGCAGCATCCTCCAGCTTTGACAGCTGCTGGGTAGCCTTTTTAGCTTCATGCTCGTTCATCCGAGCGAGGTCGAACTCGTGTGCTTGCAGTGAAGCGAACACATCTTTGGCAGGCTGCGTTAACAGGTCTCGCTCCTTCAAGGTTGTCACCTTAACGAACCAATCTTCCCTTGGCATGCAGGCCAAGATTTTTGCATTCATCTCAACAGCTGGATAGGTTCTTTCCAAGGCTGAGAGCTCGCTGACTATGGAGTTGAACCAGGCCTCCATCTGCATGATAGATCCATCAGTCAACATCACAAATGATTCGTACTTGTCTATGCAAACCTGTAACTTGTTGCGTGTGATCTGTTCGGAGTCTTTGCATAGGTCCTCAAGGAAACCCCAGATTTCCTTGGTTGACTCGCATTTCTCCACGTTCTTTATTTGCTCTTCATCGAGCGTGGAGAAAAGACTATCTTGAGCCAGATATTCTAATTGATGACGTCTCTTGTCATCTAAAGTCCACTCTGCATGTGGCTTCTCGATGAGTTTTGGTTGGTTGGGAGTTGTGCGGTTGGTGTTGAGTTTTTGAATTCTCAGGGGACCCTTTTTTCAATCATCAGCCACATATCCTCGTGCTGGCTGAGGAGATGAGCTTTGACACGTCTCCTCCAGCTGGTGTAGTTTCCAATAGAAAACTTTGGAAGCCGGTAGATGCCATCTGTAATATGCTCGCAATAAGAGAAGCTCAAAGAAATATGGATCTGGTCCGGAGTGACACAAAATAGTTATTCTTTTGGACCAACTGCTCTGATACCACTTGTTGGTCCCAAACAGAGATACATGATGTGCAGAAGCATTAGTCGTAATATAACAATTGCGAGAATTAAACTTATTTTTATCTCAGCTAACTTAGAAGTAAGTCAGCTGGGTTTCTTAAAGATATTTTGTTGTATAGTCAGTTAGGGCTTATTCCAGTTATACTCCAGCTCTGTGAAGCAGCTGGGTTTAAAGATATTTTAGCAGGAATATAGTAAAGATATAAATGAAGATATAATTTATAGAGGTTCGGATACAAAATAATCATACGTCCTCTCTTCTTTCTAAAGAAGGGAATTCAATAATCCTTGTTATACATGGTGTTATGAGCACGATTTATAACTAAGATCCTTCTAAAACGAAGAGCTTTAAATGCTGTCAATTGCAGGCATGACTAGTCTTTGAGGCTTTACCAAAGTCCACCTCCTAGGCTTTGTAGATTGGGAATGAAGGTTTCAGTTCCCTTCAGAACGTGAATGACTTGGAAAGATGTTCTCAAATAGAATCTGAGAACGATCTAGGAATCTTTGACTTGAGAAATAGCTTGAGGACTTCTGGATGGTCTCAAGATAGAACTCGGAGGTTTTGCAGAAAGGTTGAATGCGAGAGAGAAATTAAGACAGCAGGTCAGCAAATCAGCAAGCTCTTCTTTGATCTTCATCTCTTTTATTTATAGGAGAGGATTTGAATAGTGTCCGTTGTGAGACAACGGACAAATCTTTCACTTTTGGCTTCTGCAAATGAAGTCGTTACTGTATTTGTGAGCAGGCTTTATCATCCTATTTTCTGCTTAAAATGGATAAAGTTATTATCCGCTAGATAATAAACGAGGACTGACTACCTTTAAGGTACAGTAGTAGGTCAACTCTGGTGAACGTCTTGTCACTTCTGAAATTCTCCTTCTTCAGTTGTAACTGACTTTAAGATTGACTGACTTCAACTTTCTCAAAGTGATAGATAGCTCACTTGAGTGTTAGCTTTATAATCTTCTAATTCTGTTTGTCTTCAGTTGTCAGCTGAGCTCAACACAATTATCTGGGTAGTGTGAGTCATGCACTCACAGCTGAGTTTATCACAGTTGTTGGAACAGTTGTGCCTTCAAATGATCTCAGCTCACAAGGCTAGTTGTGGTATCCTTCAGCTGTTGGATATAGCTAAGATAGAATCTGAAACTTGTTCTTTTCCTGCTATCAGGACTTAGATGCATTCAGCTTCTATCCTAAGGAACCTAAGTTATTACATAAAATCTTATACAGTTACTTCTAAAATCAGTCATATTCTAGTCAACTGCAATAATGTTGTTTGACAATCATCAAATACATTGATATACCTAACATGCACAAACCACAATTTTCTTGTCAAGAAGATATCTCAATCGATTAAACATGTATATGATCTTACGATTTATTTTCTACATTACCAATAGGGTCTAATATTTAATTATCAATTTTGGCTCTGTGGAAAATATCTGTTTGCGTTGTTAATAAACTTCAAAATAGAATATTAATTGTAGGGTTGTAATCTCACGAGGGGCAAGAAAAGTAAAAGTAAAAAATCACAAAGAAAATAGATATGAATATTATGTTACAATTTCAAATAAAATATACATTAAAATTTCGAATGAACGCTAACTCGATATTTGATAAAGTAATTTGAAGTAAAAATAATAAGAAAAACTATATATCAATTCAGGTCAAACAATAAAAGATCAATTTAATATAATTAAAACTTGCAATTTAAATTATCTAAACATATTAAAATAATATATTGTGTATCAACTTTTGTTTTTTCATAAGTAGTATTTTAACTTTCAGCAAATTCATTATTTACTTCTAGAGTTTTATTAAATAATATTAAACATTTCGTTTAATATAATTTTTTTTAGGGTGATAAATGGATACTAAAAATATTTAATTGTTTGATTGAATAAATTTATTATTTTAATTTATTTGAAAGGTATAAAAATTATAATTTTTACAATTTCATTATTTCAAAATTCGAGGCGACTATTCTAACCAGTATATAATAAAAATCATCCGCAAATTTCATGCATGTAACTAATTTTGAGATTCTTGATCACTTATTAGATCAGCAATAGTTTTCTATTTGGAATATTCTCCATTTTCTCCTGCCTCAACGTGTCTTCATCACATATATATCTTCTTCATATTTTATCTAGTTTCAACTTTTCCTTACTCATATTCAATAGCACCGTCTTCCATTGAATTATAACTATCATCTTGCATCAGTCTAATTGATTTTATTTTTAAAATCGTGTGTACACTATTTTAAAATTTGTAACTTTCAAAAACTTATATCGAAATTGAACAAATAGTAACGGAATTAACCCTAAATAAATTCTACTTGTCACCTTGATACATTACCAGCTGAATGGAACAAACAAAGGATTGACTTTAAAACTTGTAGATATGTTAAATAACTAAAACTTGAATGGATAATTTTAAAATATTAATATATTGTCAACAAAAGCGGAAACTTATTCCCAATACAAATAGAGTTTGAAATTATACTTTCGATGAGAAAAGCCAATGGCAACAATATTAATTCGTTGATGCTATTACCTGATAAACGTGCAAGTCGGGCCATCTTAATGTTATTTTAAATAACCAAATGTTGTGTATATATAAAAAAATGTGAAGTAATTTTGTAGATGTTTTGTTGGTCAATGTTTGGTGCGTCTAAAACATTATTTTTACAAGAAACATTTGTATCTAGGTTTAATACCACCAAAACATATCATTAGGCCGTATATATTTCTATCTACTCTGAAAATTTGTCATCAATCCATCCATACCTTTCTTGCGTTTAATAGAAGTATATTATATATGGGTTCGGGGAGAGAATAAGTACGGAATTTAAAAAACTGATGAGCTAGTTACCAATCTGGGATGTAGCCCGGATGGTAGAGCGCTCGCTTAGCATGCGAGAGGTACGGGGATCGATACCCCGCATCTCCATCATATTTTTAAATTCCCCTTTAAATAAAAGAAATCGACCCATTTTGTGGAAGAAAACCCAAGCACGTTTTTCGTTTTGATTTGGGCCATGTTTGTGGGGGCTTTTACTACAGGTTTTAGGCTTTTCCCCCCTCCAAATATGGGCCAAGTTTGGGGCTATTGCTTCAGCTTTAGGCTTTTTACCTCCAAATAATATAATCGGGAAACATACAATCCATTTGTTAGGGAAAAAAGACAATACACATGTACACCACAGGAGCTGTAATCGGGTATTAATATTAGTGTGTTGAATGAAAATAATTTTCATACTTCCCTTTTCATCATATTGACAGCAATAGTGATGCCAACGGGCCGGTTCCGATTTCAAACCGCTGACATTTTTCTAGACCCTGAACCAGCCCGCCTGATATACTTCATGGCTCCGGGTTGAACCGTGAACCTGCGATTCCGATCCCAAGATGGTTTCGGGCTGAACCGTCGGTTTTTATTTTTTATTTTTTAAATATTTTATATTTTATATTACAACTTTAAAAAAATTAAGTTATACTATAACTTTGAAAAATTGTGTTATTTTACACTTGTAACTAGTAAGTAGTAAGTTAGTAACTAGTTAGTAAGTTAATATTTATTAAAAATTTAAAACTAATGAATTAAAAAAAATTAATTAGACTTGCACTTAATTTCTTACTTTAAATTAAGTTGTCAGCGTATCACTTCTTCAATGTGAATCAAAGCCCACGTAGTCTCTTACCTTGCTTACCTTCTTGGCATCGACGGTGGACGACGTTTGGTCTATACTCCGAAATCAAGATCATAGTCTCTATCTTCAATTCCATCCGAAGCATTTGTATAATAGGTCGCTCCTCCGTACGATTTGCGATCATCCTCGTCGTCGCCCTTGTCAGCGTTTAGGATGAGGTGTCTCCAATTCGGTTCTTGTTGTTTAGCGCGGCTTGTACCCAATCCTTACGCATCACTTGTGCTTAAAGGCAAACGGCACTCAAGTTGGATCTTCTTTCGTCCAACATATATCCACCAGAGCTAAATGTTTGCTCTACCGCAGCCGTTGAAGCTGGAACCACAAAGAACTCCTTCGCCATCATACATAGAATTGGATATTGTTGTTGTCATCTTCATCGTCATTGTCCTGCATACAATCACCAACATATACTTCCCTTAAATATGCATCAAGTTCATTTCGTTGCGAACTTCAGCATCCTAAGGATCCTTAACTCATAAGACTTTGTATTTTTACAAAGAAGGGGGTTTGAACTAGAGGTACTACTAGTAGATGAAGACTTTTA
>AYJT01026007.1:0-11748 GCA_001278415.1 Ocimum tenuiflorum | reverse complement strand
AGTTATATATATGTCTTGTGTGTTACTTTGATTTACTATGGGTGAGAGCTCTCCGTCAGCTCAATAATCTCTGTATCTTGGGTGTTAGCAAGTCATATATGATAAGTTGTAAGTACATATTAAGCGACCACATCCGATTCAGGATGATGACACTCCCTTGAGGTGTTCATAAGGTTTATCGTACTAAACCCTGTAGGTTGATTAAGTTCAGGTATGATAATAAGGATGAATTGTGTAACTCGAGGAAATTAAATAAGAGATTAATTAATTAGAGCTGTTAGAGCCTAATTAATTATTGAGTATCGGATATCTTAAATGTGGGGTTCCTTAAATCTAATACAAGCCCTGACTCACTATCGGAGGATAGTGGGTAGGTAAGTATCGGTTCTCTAATGAAATGAATCTGATATTAATAAATTAATTTATGTCTATGGGCTTAGACATGGAGAAATTAATTTATTGATAAGCCCATTCTATTTTCTTGTAATTGGACACTGGGTTGGCCCAATAGCATTTTATCCAACGAATCCTAGGCCTAGTAGGAAAAGGCCTCCTAAGTCCTCTATAAATATGGGTTTGTGATTAAGAATCATAATACGATTCACGTGACAAAATCACAGAAACCCTAGGGGATAGTATATAGGGGCGACGCCTACTCCCGGATTCCGAACATGGAGATTTCGCAATTTGTCATCACCGGACTATGCAAAATTAGGCAGGGGATACAACTCAGAATCGAATTCTGCAATATTTGCATCGTCAAATTCGCAGGTAAGAATTCTGCAACTCCTATCTGATGCATTTACAATTTCTAGAGGCATGTTAGACAAATAACTAATGTATGATAAGTTATGGTATCCGAAATTAGATCCAAGCGAAATGAATCGAGATTCAATTTTTGCATTCCTACAATTTCAACTTACGACCCACAGATTCATCCAAAATCATCAATAAAATGCACTCTGAAATGGTCAAAAGACCTTTTTCTGCTTGTGGGGTTCCGATTTTCAGCTTTAATAAAACTGAGTTTTTCCCCACGATCATGTTTATAGGACAAAAATCTAGCCTTTGGTAACTCATTACTCCCAGATTCATCAGAAATCATCGAGACAATTCGCTCTGAATCACTCAAAAATTCCATTTTTCTTGGGTGGTTCCGATTTTTAACTTGAATAAAACTTAGTTATTTCTTCACGACCATATTTTCTCGGACAATAATATAGGCTATTTAAACTTATGACCCCTAGATTAATCCAAAATCATCTATAAAATGCGCACTGAAATGGTAAAAGGCCTATTCTTTTTGGGGGGTTCCGATTTTCGGCTTGAATAAAGCTGTATGATTTCCTCACACCCATGTTTTCTTTGACAATAATATAGGCTATTTCAACTCACGACCTCCAGATTCATCCAAAATCTTCGATAAAATGCGCTCTGAAATGGTCAAAAGGCCTATTTTGCTTAGGGGTTTCCGATTTTCAACTTAAGTAAATCTGAGTTTTTTCCTCATGATCATGTTTATAGGATAAAAATCTGGGCTTTAGTAACTCAAGACTCCCAGATTCATTAGAAATCATTGAGAAAATTCACTTTGAATCTATCAAAAGTTCAATTTTTCTTGGGGGTTCCAATTTTTGACTTGAATAAAACCGTCTGATCAAAAGTTCAAATTTGCGTCAAGGTTTCAATTTTCGACATGAATAAAACTGTGTAATTTTCTGATGATCATGTCTTCTCGGACAATAATATAAGCTATTTCAACTCACGACCCCCATATTCATATAAAATTATCGATAAAATACGCTCTGAAACAATCAAAAGGCCTATTTTGCTTGGGGGTTCCGATTTTTAACTTTAATAAAACTCTGTTTCTTCCTCACGATCATTTTTTGGACAAAAATCTGGGCTTTGGTAATTCAAGACTCCCAGATTCATCAAAAATCATCGAAAAAATTCATTGTGACTCTGTCAAAAGTTCCATTTTGCTTAGGTGGTTCTGATTTTTGACTTAAATAAAATTTAGTTTTTTCCTCACCACCATGTTTTCTTCGACAATAATATATGCTTTTTCAACTCACGATTCATCAGAAATCATCGGGAAAATTCACTCAGAATCGATCAAAAGGCATATATTTCTTCGGCGATTTTGATTTTGGACTTGAATAAAACTAAGTTATTTTTTCATGATCATACTTTCTCCGGCAATAATATAGGCTATTTGAACATACAAGCTCCAGATTCATCCAAAATCATTAATAAAATGTGCTCTAACATGGTCAAAAGGCCTATCCATCTTGGGGGGAGGGGGGGTTCCGACTTTGGACTTGAATAAAGCTGAGTGATTTCCTCATGACCATGTTTTCTTAGACAATAATATAAGCTATTTCAACTCACAACCCCCGATTCATCCAAAATCATCGATAAAATGCGCTCTGAAACGGTGAAAAGGCCTATTTTGTTTGGGGGGTTTCGATTTTCAACTTCGATAAAGCAGACTTTTTTCCTCACGATCATGTTTATAGGACAAAAATTTGGGCTTTGGTTACTCACGACTCCCAGATTCATCAGAAATCATTGAGCAAATTCCCTCTGAATCTGTCAAAAGTTACATTTTGCTTGGATGGTTCAGATTTCAACATAAATAAAACTTAGTTTTTTTCTCATGAACATGAAATTCAGACAATAATATAGGCTATTTCAAATCACAACCCCCTGATTCAAGCAAAATCATCGAGAAAATGCGTTCTGAAATGGTTAAAAGGCCTATTTTGCTTGGGGATTCCGATTTTCGACAAGAATAAAACTGAGTTATTTCCAGATGACCATGTTTTCTCGGACAATAATAGAGACTATTTGAACTCACGGGTCCCGATTCATTAGAAATCAATGCAAAAATTGACTCTGAATCGATCGAAAGGCCTATTTTGCTTGGGGGATTTCGATTTTCGACTTGAATAAAACTGAGTTATTTCTTCACGACCATACATTCTCGGACTATAATATAGGCAATTTCAACTTACGATCCCCAGATTCATCAAAAATCATATATAAAATGAACTCTGAAATGGTCAGAAGGCCAATTTTGCTTGGGCAGGTTCCGATTGTCGACTTGAATAAAGCTTAGTGATTTCCAAACGACCATGTATTCTTAGACAATAATATAGGCTATTTTAACTCACGACCCCAGACTCATCCAAAGTCTATTCTGCTTGGGGGTTTCCAATTTTCAACTTAAATAAAATAGAGTTTTTTCCTCATGATCATGTTTATAGGTAAAAATATGGGCTTTGGTAACTCACGACTCCCAGATTCATCAGAAATCATCGAGAAAATTCACTCTGAATCTATCAAAAATTGAATTTTGCTTGGGGGTTTCGATTTTTAACTTGAATAAAACTATGTGACCTTCTTACAACTATGTATTCTCGGACAATAATATAGGCTATTTCAACTTACGACCCCCAGATTCATCTAAAATCATCGATAAAATTCGCTTTGAAACGGTGAAAAGTTCAATTTTGCTTGCGTGGTTTCAATTTTTGACTTGAATAAAACTGAGTTATTTTCTCACGACCATGTTTTCTCGGACAATAATATAGGCTACTTCAACTCACGACTCACGATTCATCAGAAATCATCTAGAAAATTCACTCAGAAGCGATCCAAAAACATATTTTTCTTGGGCGATTCCTACTTTCGACTTCAATAAACTGAGTTATATTTTCACAACCATATTTTCTCGGACAATAATATAGACTATTTCAACATACGACCCCCTAATTCATCCAAAATCATCTATAAAATGCGCTCTGAAATGGTCAAAAGTCCTATTCATCTTGGGGGGTTCCGACTTTCGACTTGAATAAAGGTCAGTGATTTCCTAACGACCATGTATTCTTAGACAAAAATATAGGCTATTTCAACTCACGACCCCCGGATTCATCCAAAATCATCAATAAAATGCGCTCGGAAACAGTCAAAAGGCCTAATTTGCTTGGGCGATTCCAATTTTCAACTTAAATAAACCCGAGTTTTTCTTCACGATCATGTATATAGGACAAAAATCTGGGGTTTGGTAAATCACGACTCCCAAATTCATCAGAAATAATCTAGAAAATTCACTCTGATTCTGTCAAAAGTTGAATTTTGCTTGTGTTGTTCCGATTTTGACTTTGATAAAACTGAGTTATTTCCTTAGGACCACATTTTCTCGGAAAATAATATAAGCTATTTCAACTCACGATCACATGATCATCCAAAATGTTCGAGAAAATGTGCTCTGAAATGGTCAAATTCCTATTTTTCTTGACAAGTTCTGATTTCTTACTCATATAAAACTTAGTTTCTTTCCTTGTGATCATGTTTATAGGACGAAAATTTGGGCTTTGGTAACTTACGACCCTCAGATTTATAACAAGTCATCGAGGAAATTCACTATGAATCGGTCAAACGGCCTACTTTGCTTGTGGGTTCCGATTTTTGACTCAAATATAACTGAGTCACAGTCATATTTCTAGGACCAAAATCTAGGCTTTGGTAACTTATGACCCCTTGTTTCAGCAAAAAACATCGAGAAAATTCACTCTGAATCTATGAAAAGGACTATTTTGCTGGGGAGTTCCGATTTTTGACTTAAATTAAATTGAGATATTTCTTCACGACCATATTTTCTCTGAAAATAATATAGGAAATTTTAACTTACTACCCCTAGATTCAACCAATATCATCGATAAAATACGCTCTGAAACGGTCAAAAAGCCTATTTTGCTTGGGGGATTCCAATTTTCAAACTGAATAAAACTGAGTTCTTTCCTCATGATCATGTTTCTAGGACAAAAATCTGGGCATTGGTAACTCAAGACTCTAGATTCATCCGAAATCATCGAGAAACTTCACTCTGAATCGGTCAAAACGTCTATATTACTTGGGTGGTTCCGATTTTTCACTTGAATAAAATTGAGTTATTTTCTCATGACCATGTTTCCTCTAACAATAATATAGGCTATTTCAACTCACGACTCCAGATTCATCCAAAATGTTTGAGAAAATATGCTCAGAAACGGTCAAAAAGGCTTATTTTGCTTGGAAGTTCCAATTTTTTACTCGAATAAAACTAAGTTTTTTTCTTACAATAATGTTTTATAGCATGAAAATTTGGGCTTTGGTAACTGAGGACCCCTAGATTCATAAGAAATCATTGAGGGATTCACTCTAAATCAGATAAACGACATATTTTGCTAGTGGGTTCTGATTATCGACTCGAATATAGCTGAGTTTTTTCCTCACAATCATGTTTCTAGGACCGAAATCTGGGCTTTGGTAACTTATGATCCCAGTTTCATCAAAAATTATCGAGAACATTCACTCTGAATCAATCAAAATGCTTAGTTTGCTTGGGGGTTCTGATTTTTGATTTGAATTTAAGTAAGTGATTTCATCACGACCATGTTTCCTCGGACAATAATATATGCTATGTCAACTCACGACCCATATATTCATCCAAAAGCATTGAGAGCATGCGTTCTGAAATGGTTAAAAGCCCTATTTAACTTGTGGGTTCTGACTATCAACTCGAATATAGCTGATTTTTTTCCCCACAATCATGTTTCTAGCACTGAAATCTGGGCTTTGGTAACTCATGATCCCGAGTTTCATAAAAAATCATCGAGAAAATTCACTCTGAATCGATCAAAAGGCCTATTATGCTTGGGAAGTTTCGATTTCTTCCTTGAATAAAACTGAGTTTTTTTCCATTCGATCATGTTTATAGGACAAAAATCTGGGCTTTGGTAAGTCACGACCCTTAGAATCATAAGAAATCATTGAGAAAAATCACTCTGAATCGGTCAAAACGTCTATTTTACTTGGGTGATTCCGATTTCTCACTTGAATAAAACTAAGTTATTTTCTCACGACCATGTTTTCTTTAACAATAATATAGGCTGTTTCAACTCACGACCCCCAGAATGAATCAGAAAAAGGCCTATTTTACTTAAGGCATCCGATTATCGACTCGATTATAGCTAGGTTTTTTTCTCACAATCATGTTTCTAGGACCGAATCTGGGTTTTGGTAACTCATGACCCCCAGTTTCATGAAAAATCACCAAGAAAATAAACTCATAATTGATCAAAAGGCCTATATTGCTTGGGGGTTTCAATTTTCGACTTGAATAAAACGGAGTTATTTTCTCATGACCATATTTTCTCGGACAATAATATAGGTTGTTCAAATCATTAAGAAATTGTGCTCTGAAATGGTCTAAAGGTCTATTTTTCTCGGGGGGTTCTGATTTTCAAATTGAATAAAATTGAGTTTTTTTCCACACGATCATTTTTCTAGGACCAAACTTTAGGCTTTGGTAAGTCACGACACCCAGATTCATCCGAAATCATCGAGAAAATTCACTTTGAATTGGTCAAAATGTCTATTTTTCTTAGGTGGTTCCGATTTTTCACTTGAATAAAATTGAGTTATTTTCTTAAGACCATGTTTTCTCGGATAATAATATAGGTTATTTCAACTCACGACCCCCAGATTCATCCAAAATATTCGAGATAATGTGCTCTGAAATAGTCAAAAGACTTACTTTGCTTGGGAAGTTCTGATTTTTACTAGAATAAAACTAAGTTTTTTTCCTTGCGATAATGTTTTCTAGGACAAAAATCTGGGCTTTGGTAACTCAGGACCAACAGATTCGTAACAAATCACCGAGGAAATTCACTTTGAATTTGTCAAAAGACCTATTTTGCTTGTGGGTTCTGATTATCTACTCAAATATAGATGAGTCTTTTCCTAACAATCATGTTTCTCAATTGATCGAAAGGCCTATTTTGCTTGGGGGTTCCAATTTTCAACTTGAATAAAACTTAGTTATTTCCTTGCGATCATTTTTTCTCAGACAATAATATAAGCTATTTCAACTCACGACCCCCAAATTCATGCAAAATAGTTGAGAAAATGCATTTTGCAATGGTGAAAAGTCCTATTTTGCTTGGGGGGTTCCGATTTTCAACTTGAATAAACTGAGTTATTTCCTCACGACCATATTTTCTCAGACAATTATATAGGCTATTTCAATTCACGACCCCTAGATTCATCCAAAATGTTAAAGAAAATGTGCTTTGAAACGATCAGAAGGGTTATTTTGCTTGGGAAGTTCCTTTTTTTATTGTTGGAATAAACTAAGTTTTTTTCCTTGCGATAATGTTTTATAGGATAAAAATCAAGGCTTTGGTAATTCAGGACCCTCAGGTTCATAAAATCATCGAGGAAATTCACTCTGAATCGGTGAGAAGGCCTGTTTTACTTGAGGGTTTCCATTATCGACTTGAATATAGATTAGTTTTTTCCTTACAATCATATTTCTAGAACCAAAATCTAGGCTTTGGTAACTCACGACACCCAATTTCATCAAAAATCATCGAGAAAATTCACTCTCAATCGATCGAATGTCCTATTTTGCTTGGGGAGTTCCAATTTTCGACTTGAATACAACTTACTTATTTCCTCTCGTTCGTGTTTTCTTGGACAATAATATAGGCTATTTCAACTTACGACCCCCAGATTCATCCAAAATCATCGAGAAAATGCGGTCTGGAATGGTCAAAAGGCCAATTTTGCTTGGGGGTTTTGAGTTTCGACTTGAATAAAACAGAGTAATTTCCTTATGACCATATTTTCTCGGACAATAATATAGGATATTTCAACTCACCACCCCCAAATTAATTCCAAATCTTCACGAAATTGCGTTTTGAAATGTTCAAAATGCCTATTTTGCTTGGGGGGTTCCGATTTTCAAATTAAATAAAATTGAGTTTTTTTCCTCATGACTCCCAGATTCATCCGAAATCATCGAGAGAATACACTCTGAATTGGTCAAAAGGTCTATTTCACTTGGGTGGTTTCGATTTTTCACTTGAATAAAATTGAGTTATTTTCTCACGACCATGTTTTCTCCGATAATAATATAGGTTATCTCAACTCACGACCCCTAGATTCATAAAAAAATGTTCGAGAAAATATGCTCTAAAACAGTCAAAAGACTTACTTTGCTTGGAAAGTTCCGATTTTTTACTGGAATAAAACTAAGTTTTTTTCCTTGCGATAATGTTTTATAGGACAAAACTCTTGGCTCTGGTAACTCAGGACCAACAGATTCGTATCAAATCACTGAGGAAATTCATTATGAATCTGTGAAAAGGCCTATTTTGCTTGTGGGTTCCGATTATCAACTCGAATATAGATTAGTTTTTTTCCTAACAATCGTGTTTCTAGAACCAAAATCTAGGCTTTGGTAACTCATGACCCCCCCAGTTTCACTAAAAATTATCGAGAAAATTGACTCGCAATCGATCGAAAGGCCTATTTTGCTTGGGGGTTCCAATATTTTGACTTGAATAAAACCTAGTTATTTCCTCACGACCATGTTTTCTCGAACAATAATATAAGCTAAAGCCTAGTTATTTCCTCATGGCCATGCTTTCTGGGACAATAATATGGGCTATTTCAACTCACAACCTCTAGATTCATCCAAAATAATCGAGAAAATGCGTTTTGAAATGGTCAAATGGCCTATTTTACTTGGTGGGTTCTGATATTCAAATTGAATAAAATTGAGTTTTTTTCCTCTAGATCATGTTTCTAGGACAAAAATCTTGGCTTTGGTTACTCACGACTACTCACGACACACAGATTCATCCAAAATCATCGAGAGAATACACTCTGAGTCGGTCAAAAGGTCTATTTCGCTTGGGTGGTTTCGATTTTTCACTTGAATAAAACTGAGGTATTTTCTCACGACCATGTTTTCTCGGATAATAATATAGGTTATTTCAACTCACGACCCACAGATTCATTCAAAATGTTTGAGAAAATGTGCTCTGAAATGATCAAAAGGGTTATTTTGCTTGGGAAGTTCCGATTTTTTACTCGAATAAAACTAAGTTTTTTTCCTTGCGATAATTTTTATATGACAAAAATCTGGACTTTGGTAACTCAGGACCAACAGATTCGTAACAAATCACCGAGGAATTTTACTACGAATCGGTCAAAAGGCCTATTTAGATTGTGGGTTCCGATTATCGACTCGAATATAGATGAATTTTTTCAGCACACTCATATTTCTAGATCCAAAATTTGAGCTTTGGTAACTCAAGACCCCCCAGTTTCATCAAAAATCATCGAAAAAATTAACACTCAATCGATCGAAAGGCCTATTTTGCTTGGGGGTTCCAATTTTCGACTTGGATAAAACTTAGTTATTTCCACACGACCATGTTTTCTCGGACAATAATATAGGCTATTTCAACTCACCACCCCTAGATTCATCCAAAATCATCAAGAAAATGCACTCTGAAATGGTCAAAAAGCTGATTTTGCTTGAGGGCTTCCGATTTTCAACCTGAATAAAATTGAGTTTTTTCCTCATGATCATTTTTCTAGGACAAAGTTCTAGGCCTTGGTAACTCATTACTCCAAGATTCATCTGAAATCATTGCTAAAATTCACTCTGAATCGGTCAAAAGGCCTATTTTGCTTCGGTGGTTCCAAATTTTCATTTGAACAAAACTGAGTTATTTTCTCACGACCATCTTTTCTCGGAAAATAATATAGAATATTTCAACTCACAACCCCAAGATTCATCCAAAATGTTTGAGATAATATGCTCTGAAACGGTCAAAAGGCTTATTTTCCTTGGGGAGTTCTGATTTTTTACTTGAATAAAACTAAGCTTTTTTCCTTACAATGATGTTTTATAGGAAAAAAATCTAGGCTTTAATAACTCAGGACCCTCAGATTCATAAAAAATCATCGACAAAATTTACTCTGAATCGGTCAAAAGGCGTATTTTGCTTGTGGGTTCCGATTATCAAGTCGAATATAGATGAGTTTTTTCCTTACAATCATGTTTCTAGAACCAACATTTGGGCTTTGTAACTCATTAACCCCAGTTTCGTAGAAAATTATCAAGAAAATTTACTCTCAATCAATCGAAAACCCTATTTTGCTTGGGGGTTCCAATTTTCGACTTGAATAAAACTTAGTTATTTCCTCACGACCATGTTTTCTCGAAAAATAATATAGACTATTTCAACTCACGACCCCAAGATTCATCCAAGATAATGGAGAAAATGATTTCTGAAATGGTCAAAAGGCTTATTTGCCTGGGGAATCCGATTTTTTACTTGAATAAAACTGAATTTTTTTTCCACATGATCATGTTTCTAGAACCCAAAATCTGGGCTTTTGTAACTCACGACGCCCGGATTAATCAGAAATGCTCAAGAAAATTCACTCTAGATCCATCAAAATGCCTATTTTGCTTGGGGGTTCCGATTTTTGACTTAAATAAAACTGAGTTATTTTATCACGACCATATTTTCTCGGATAATAATATAGCGTATATCAACTCATGACCCCGAGATTCATCCAAAATCATCAATAAAATGTGCTCTGAAATGATCAAAAGGCCTATTTTTTCTTGGAGGGTTCCGATTTTCAACTTGAATAAAATTGAATTTTTTCCTCACGATCATGTTTCCACGACAAAAATCTGGGCTTTGGTAACTCACGACTACCAGATTCATCCAAAATCAACGTAAAAATTCACTCTAAATTGGTCAAAAGGTCTATTTTGGTTCGGTGGTTCCGATTATCGACTCAAATATAGCTAAGTTTTTCCCTCACAATCATGTTTCTAGAACTAAAATCTGTGCTTTGGTAACTCATAACCACTAGTTTCATCAAAAATCATCGCAAAAATTAACTCTCAATCGTTCAAAAGGCCTATTTTGCTTGGGGGTTTTTATTTTCGATTTGAATTAAACTTAGTTATTTCCATACAACCATGTTTTCTCGAACAATAATATAAACTATTTCAACTCACGACCCCCCAGATTAATCTAAAATCATCAAGAAAATTTGCTCTGAAATGGTCAAAAGACCTATTTTGCTTGGGGGATTTCGATTTTCAACTTGAATAAAACTAAGTGATTTTCTCACGACCTTGTTTTGTCGGACAATAATATAGGCTATTTCAACTCACAACCTGCAGATTCATCCAAAATTATCGAGAAAATGTGCTCTAAAATGGTTAAAAGGTCACTTTTGCTTGGGGGGTTTCAATTTTTGACTCGAATAAAACTGAGTTTTTTTCCTCATGTCCATGTTATATAGGCTAATTAAATTTACGATCACCAAATTCATCCAAAATCATCAAGAAATGTGCTCTAAAACAGTTAAAAGTTCAATTTTGCTTGGGGGATTCCGATTTTCGACTAGAATAAAAACTGAATTTTTTTCCTCGCGGTCGTGTTTCCAAGACAAAAATTTGGGCTTTGGTAACTCATGACCCCCAGATTCATCAAAAAATATCTAGAAAATTCACTCTGAATCAATTAAATGACCTATTTTGATTGAGTAGTTCTGATTTTTGAATTGAATAAAATTTAGTTACTGTTGGTCCCAAACAGAGGTGGCCCTGAGGCCATGCGAGAGGTGCGATGCACCGAGGGCCCAAATTTTCAGGTACCCCATTTTTTTCCAAAAAAATTAATATACATATATATATATATGATCGTGATCATGTGATAATGAATTTTGGTGATAAATACTAATGAATATCGTCCATAGATCTGGCTAGATCAACGGCTAGCATTAATTACGCATTTTTACCATTCGTTATGCAGTCCGCCCTAGTGTATTCTACAGTAATAACACTATTATACCTAAATTCATATTGGTTTT
>AYJT01025988.1:0-20072 GCA_001278415.1 Ocimum tenuiflorum | reverse complement strand
TACATCTATATCTATATTTATAATATAATTTATATTTTGTTTGTATGACTTTCACATTCTTTAGTATTAAGAACATAATAATAATATAATATTATATAATTTTTGAATTCATACAACAATCTAAGACAATTTCATGAAGTCCAAAAATATCGATTCAAAACTTTAATAGCTTAATTTATGATTGCACTCAACTATGTGAAAAATCAAAGATAATATATAGTTAACTCTTTTAATAGATATAGATCAAAACATCGTCGTCTAAGAAATAAAAAAAATACCCAATAATTATTGAAAAAGTCAAATTAAACTAAAGGACAATAAAAGAAATATTAAGAAAAATGATCAAGTCAATGGAATAAAATAGACTATTAATTGTGGGTTGCAACCTTGTGAGGTGCAAGAAATGAAAGTAAAATATCCAAAAAAATATGAAAATTATACAAAAATTGCAAACATGTTATAAAGAAGAAAAAAAGAAAGTTTACATTTTAGTTACGACGAACACTAACTTGATTTTTGATAAATATATATTTAAACCAAAACAATGTAAATTTTTTAATAATCATAGCTCTTTCATTTCAAATCTACATTATACAATAATGTATCAAATTAAAGTTCTTTTAATTTTCTTAAATTTAAGATATGTCCTATACGATATTTACTTTATGAAATATTAACAAAAGAATACAACAATATTCATCACAATTAGGTTTATTCATCTTAATTAGTGTAAATTCATTTCTAACAAGTGTTTATTACTTTCAATTAGTATTTAGTTGATTTATGGTTTATAATATACAACTGAATTAGGTGTAGAATAATTTGTTTAGAGTTAAATTTACTTAAACACAGGCATTTCATGCAAACTGCGGCCGAAGAAATTTGAGATCTTGGCTAATGCGTGGATGAAGATCGTTGTTTGAATAAATGAATCAATTGCAAGAAGATAATGATGTCGAACAAGTTTGAAGTGATTAAGACAAGGACCTTGATAGGGTTTTGCAACTTCAATGAGAGGAAATGCATTGTATGCAATTTCTTTGATCCTATTGCTTATTTATAGAAATTAAGGAACACCTTGGTAAGTTTTTGTAAATTTACAGTGTTTTTAACATTGTAAAATTATTGAAATAAATTTTCCATGTTTACGAAAATATTCAATATGCTCTTTGGTTCTTTTGTTGTTTCACTCGCCTATTCCTATATCAATAATCTTTCTTTATCTTGATAGTTCATACCATGTTGGAGTTATAAACTCACATTGTTTAATTGTTATTTTAGCACCGGATATCCAGTCCAATCGTTTTACATAATTTATCGAAAATTTGATTATATTAGAACAAAAATTGAGTATTATTAATCAATATTGCAGACAAAAAACTCGATTACAATATCAACAAACTATTCATTTAACACAAAACCAAATTTAACCCCTTTCCCTCCATTTCCGACGGTTATGAGTAATTGAAGATAAAAATTTATAATATGAAAATCATTTTATTTGTTTAAAATATTATCGATATTTTAGATTTTTAAAAAATCATGACTAAGATTAATTGGATTTTAATTCGTTCCCAGGTAATGGAAAAGAGAATGATTCATACAATATGATTAACCTTTTCATCTAGGTGATTCTAAATGCAGCCCCTAAATTTCTCAATACATCCCTGTATTAATAAAAAAATTAATTTTTAATTTTCCATTTTTGTCCTTTTTCTCTCTCTCTTTTTTTTGTCCAAATCTGAGTTTCTTCCATGGGGCCGGCTCTCCGGCGAGTCATTCCTGGCGTCCGCCCATCTCCTCCTCCAAAAAAATAATCCTACATTCCCAGCCTTACCAAAACAAAAGAAATATGTCACCCTCTTCACCACAGTCAAACCGCCAAATTTTTTTTTTTTTCCAAAAATCCAATTTAGATTGCCGAACTTGGCATGTGGATCCCTTCAAAAAGGGTGTCAGAAATTCCCATCTTCATCAAGTTTAACCAAGTCGGTTGTGAATAAGGCTGAGTTTGTCTCCAGATGGGATTTGCCAGATTTTCAACTTTTTCAATATATAAATCAACATCATATTCTCTTATGCACAATCACGTACTAATTTCAACTTTATTTTGCACACAAAACTCACTAGAAATTGACGAACTTCTCACATAATTAGAACAAAATTCACATTGCCCAAACAAAATCTCTCCCACCTCGACAAACACGATAACAAAAACAAAAGGAAATGTGAAGGAATAGTTGGGTATAGAGGAGGAGAAGTTGAGGTGGAAGAATCATGAAGTGCTCTAGAGGCGTCAGCGATGATGCACTGCACATTTTGCGGCGTCGGATGGAGGAAGTAGACGGCGAAGACGTTGTGGACGGGATTCAGATCTTTATGGACACGGAAATAGAGAAGGGCTTTAAGGTAAAATTGAAAATTATTTTTATTTTTTAATAAAAAAGGTTGTATTGAGAAATTATGTAGCTGCATTTAGAATCATCCTTTCATTTTATGAAATGTTTGATATTCGTATTATTTTAAATATTTTATTATTTTTATTTTAATTAGATTTAATTTTAAAGATGAGGATCCTGAAAATAGGATTGATTGGAATTTGATACTTTTACATAATTAAACAATTAAAAAAAAAGATAATCTCATAATTTTAGAGGGGAATACTCACTCTAGTCAATGCAAAATGCAAATGTATTTTTTTTTTTTCAACTCTCATTAATTAAGACAAATGTAAACATACCAATTCTCTGGTACTTCGATTTTTTTTTTTTTAATATAAAGCAAATAGAGCTTGTTCCGATTGATTTCGTTTATTTTAGGTTTTTATAGGTGATTCCTACGAACACCATTCTCCATGCCGTACGACTTTCTCTCTTTTATGGATTGCTAATCTCGTATTTAGTTAAGATTTTTATCCAAGTTTATTCAATTCTCTATTTGTGAGTTCGTCCTTTATTTATTTCTACATCTCTTGAATAATTCTATGAATTCTGTTCTTGTTTTTATTCGAATTCGTGACTTTTGAACTCATAAACTGCAGTCGCTTATTTAATAACGCCTGTTAGATTTCAATTTTATTTGTAATCATGGTTGAAATTTAACACAAGTGGTAAGTGAATTGATTATAGATCGTGAAGCTCATTTTATTCGTAATCATGGTGAGTTTGTGGTTTTGATCTTATTTGCTTGAGTTGTAGAATCTATCTTAGATTATGTGGCCAGCCATTAGGATTGTTTTGGATGACATCTGTAATAATGCTTCCGATTTATTCATGAACATGTAGAAAAATCTTACAATCCGAACTATGATCAAATGCATGGATTGATATCTGTGATTAATTATCTTAGCTAGATATGTATTTAGTGTCTTTGATATATTTTACTTTATTTTGTTTAATTAACTTTATTTCCTGCACTGAGAAATCTCAAAACCCCCATTTCTTTGTATATTAGATTTTAGTTTTATTTTATTTTATTTTTGTGGAAATTAAATTAGTCAGTGCTTTCTGTGGATTCGGCCCTGCTCATCCCTTCTGCAAGTTAGTTGTTTTGCATGAATTATTTTTGTTCGTTTTATTCAACTAGGAAAAATCTGAGAAATTCTACTATGGCTAGTGCCAAACTCATTCAGATAAGGTGTCCCACATGTGAATGAGTTTGGATGAGTGCGTTCCATACATTTACTTGATGGTGTGTAGTGGGCGATACACCAGCATGGATTTCCCGATTCAACTATTATCTTTTGCTTGTAAAAGTGATTCTGCTTGTTGATGTTTACACGATCAATTCCTCTATCTGCTTCAAACAAAAGAGATTGCTCATTCCAAGATCAACATTTAGGCTGAGGATGGCTGCTGCATATGCAGCTTTAGTCAATCTCTCTCAAATCATACACCAAATCCTCCACCCACCTCCTACCCATCACTTTCTAATCCCTACGCAACAAATTGAGTGTCTTCAACAAGAAGTTTGTAGCTTAGTCGATTTCCTTGAAAAATACTCCAGCCATGAGACTGAAGATCTGGAGAAGCTGATTGTCTCTGCAGCTCATGAAGCCGAATTCAAGCACAACATGATGGCTTATCTGAGCTCCTCCCAGTCCAGATTGAGTTAAAGGAGAAAGATGTACTCAAAGTAATGAAGAAATTCATTAGCATAAGAGAAGACGCGGACAAGATCAGAACGAGGGAAGGCGTGGGGCCTGAAAATCCCACGGCAGCTGGTTCATCGAGTTGTATTCCTGATGGCAACAACATCATGATAGGATTTGATGAGCACTTGGATCGAATAAGGACTGCCCTTGCTACCGACGAATTATATCTACAAATCATCACTGTTGTAGGAATGGGTGGCATAGGCAAGACTAAACTTGCCACTCATATATACAAGGATGCTTACATTGTTGAACGCTTTGATTTTCGTGCTTGGGTTAGCGTGTCTCTAGAATATAATTTGCGAGAGATCATTGTAGAACTTTTGCAACAGATCAATGGTAATGTGGAAGCAAAGGGATTGGGTGCCGATGAATTGGGAAATTTATTGCACAAAGAATTATTTGAGAGGAGGTATTTTGTTGTGCTGGATGACATGTGGGATATTAAAGCATGGGACATGTTGAAACTGTTTTTGCCGAATGACAACAATGGAAGTCGAACCTTGTTAACTACAAGGCTATGAACTTGGCTCAAGACATTAAATCTTGTATTCCTTATGAAGTAGGTCTTCTAAATGTTGAGTAGTTGGGCTTTGATCCTTGCGGTGTTTGGAAATGAATACTTTCCCGATGAATTACAGGAAATTGGGAAAAGCATTGCTAGAAAATGCGGAGGACTTCCTTTAGCCCTTGTTGTGATTGGTAGGCTACTGGCAAAGTTAGAAAAAACAAAAGCTTTTTGGGAGTATGCAGAGCAAAATGTAACTTCTACTGCAAATGATGAAAACGATAACCTGTGCATGAAAATATTGGGATTGAGTTACAGTCAACTTCCAGTGTATTTGAAGCCATGCTTCCTATATCTAGCTGTGTTTCCAAAAAATGTTGAAATCTACACGTCACGGCTCATCAAGTTGTGGGTCGCAGAGGGGTTTATTAAACCAGCCAGCAGTCAAAACCTTAGAAGAAGTAGCAAAAGGTTATCTTGTGGATAGAAACCTTATTATGGTCAACAAGCGAGGGGTCACTGGAAAAGTGAAGACTTGCAGCATTCATGATCTAATAAGAGATTTATCCACGAGAGAAGTTGCCAGGATTAGGTTTCTATGCATTCCTAAACTTGAGGTCAGCAACACTTGCTCATTTTTAAGCTACTCAGGATGCGAGTCAAGAAGGTGTGTTGCTCGTGGGTTTAATTTACTAAGGATACTGGACGTGGTTGATAACAATTCCATTGAGGAAATTCTACAGCAATTTAATCCTTCCAGGAATTGCATGTTGTACTATCTGTGATATCTCTGCTGTGGAATCTACAAACCCTTATTTTGCCAGGGCATGTCTCTTTGCCACCTGAGATCTGGCAAATGCCGCAACTGAGACATTTGAAGATGCGTGAAGTTACTCTGCCAGACCCCCAGAAGACGAATGGGGGAGTCAGAGCATCATACTTCTTCAACATCTCCAGACTCTTTCAACGGTCAAAGATTTTATTTTCAGGGAGCAGTTACTTAAGAGGATTCCAAATCTAAAGAAACTGGGCATCGTTTGCAATAAAAATAAGAAAACTGGATCTTTTTTGTCTAAGGAATCTTGCCTCCCTTAAAATGCTTGAGTCGATTGTTCTAGCATTTAGAGGGACATTGGAAAATATGGCCTTTCCAACTTCATTTAAAAAGTAGAGCTTGAGTTATTGCCAAATTCCTTGGGAATATATGTCTGTAGTTGCCAAATCTTGAAGTTGTGAAGCTGCTAAATGGTGCTGCTAAAGGCTGAAGGTGGAGTCCGAGCGTGAACGAATTTTGTCAACTAAAGTACTTGTTGATTGTTGGATGTGAGATGAAGAGTTGGGCAGCGGACGATGGTCATTTTCCATGTCTGGAGGAAATCCCCACGGAATTCGCAGAAATACCAACACTTCAAACGATCATATTAAGTTACTGCAGCAGATCCCTTTTTGAATCAGCGAAGAGAATATCAATGAACCGAGAGTTGTCTGGATATGAGAAAGTTCAAGTTCAATCATTTCATTCCAGGGTAAGAAAACACTAAACAACTATATCCCTATGTTTATATGTTCTTTCTATGAGTTAGAAAGAAATGGATGTGCTGATTACATTAGATCTTCTCATAAAATATATATGGTATGTCTGTGTTGAATGTAATATGACTTAATTCCCGTACGTATAGAAAGTGGTGCTGAAACTAGAAATCCATGGTGACAAAGAGAAAAAGAAGTCCATGAAGGCAGTTTCTAGGTTATCAGGTATTTGATCTCTAACATTATTAAATTTCTTTGTCCTTGTGTCTTAATCTCTAAATTTTTGTACGACTCCCATGTAGACTATTATACACAGAAGAAAAATATATAGAAATATTATTTGTAATATCGGTGCAGGTCTTGAATCCCTTGCAGTGGATATGAAAGAGAAGAAATTAACAGTGATAAGAAAGAGTGTGAACAAATGCAGAACTCTTAATTCAGATTATCGCATAAAACCATTTGATGTTTATTATTGTGGGATTGTTTACTTTGATTTACCATTTTTTAACATATTTGTATTCTCGTGAATTCTCTTCAATTCAATTAGAAAATGGTATTTAATGTATCTAGTTCAAATAAAAAAGTGGCATGGTAGAACTCAAGTTATATTAAAATCTTCATTTATGAAAGCAAAACCTCACCTAATATATTTGTAAATTTTATTTATGCATGTCCTAATTTCATTAATGGAAGTTAAGGTCACTGGACTTTTATCATTCTTTTTTTTTCTATTCTAAACCCCCTAAAGTAATTGCATCAAAAGAATTTTATTCGTCGCTATGTTATTTAGACATGTAATATGATATAATTACAAATGCATGTAATTGATGGGGTCTGAATCACTCATTGTACCTTTGAGTTACACTCGTATTACACATCAAAATTTTATCATGTTTTAGTTAACATATTCTTTTAGTTTTAATTTTGCATACCTTAATTTAGTTTTACGAATATTACGTGGATTTTTTCGATCCAATCATATATGTAATTATTTTTCAAATATTATTGTAAAATAATCAATTTTTATATTCAATAAATAGCAATAATTGAAAAAATATTATAAAACCTAATGTGGATATGATAAAATCATATCATCTCCGTAAAACTAAACTAAAGCATACAAACTTGAAAAAAAAAATTAACTAAAACATAACACAAATTCGATGTGTATTATGAAGCGTATAACAAAGGTGTAACGTGGGATCCATAAGCCGTTTAATAATTTAACGGGTTATTATTGTTTTTCAAACCATAAAAGCATAAATTGAGATTCTACTCCAAGAATACTTAAAATTTGCTCCAAGTATATTCCTCCTCTATTTCTCTCTCTCTTTTATCTCTCGATCTGCAATCTTCCTTTTTATTCTCTTTCACAACATCTGAAAAATCCAAATATTTACAGAAAATAGCAAGATCACATTAGGCAAAGAAAATTAGTTGATTCTGCAGCAAATATGCTTCTGGAAACACTCCGTGATCTGCTAGTTGAAGAAGTGAAGTTTTTTATCGGGGGTGAACCATGAAGTGAAGAAAGTGGAGGCGGATCTCAGAACCATACATGCCTTGTTGATGGAAGCTGATAACAACAGAGACATGAGTAATTCTCCAACTTTCCGGAGTTGCATCCACGAACTCAAAGAGTTGGCTTATAAAGCGGATAATGTACTAGAAACATACGCCTTTGAAGTTGAATCCAAGAAAAAGGTAAAAGCCTCAGGAAAAAGCTTAAAAGGTTTATGCGCACGTTGTGTGAGTGCTATAGTGTCTATGACGTTGGAAATGAGATCAGCAGACATAAGACCAACCAGCTAAGCTCCTTATACGGAGGAGGATCAGAAGCTGGCTCGTGGAATTCAGCCTGCCAAGAGCAGATGTGTATGTATGTTGAGGCTAAGGTATGCAAACGAGGCGGAACAACATTTTGTGGGTATGAAGAAGGATATTGATTTTTGGTTGTCAATGGTGACGGACGACTCACCACATGCCTCATCATGCATTTCAATATGTGGAATGGCCGATCTAGGGGAACTCTGGTTAGAAAAATTTACCACCGCCCAGATGTTAAAAGATGCTTTGATGGTTATGCTTGGGTTTGTGTAGCACAACAATTTCAAGCAGAGACTATAATCTTTAAGGAAATCGGTGGCAATGAAACCAACAACATGGGGTTACCCCAGTTGGTGGTGGGATTGCAAAATGTTTTGGTAAGGAAGAAGAGTGTAATCGTGATTGCTGATATTTGGGAGCCTCATCACTAGGAGATATTAACACCAGCTTTTTCGACGAAGAATTGTAAAGTGGTGCTCACGGCTCGTAATGAGAATATTGCTTTTCAAGAAGACCATGTTTACAAGCTTGGTTTTCTGAGTGAAGATGAAGGGTGGGAATTACTTGCCAAAATGGCACTTCCAGTAAATGATAAGGCAACTCATGGTCAGCTTTCGGATTCTTCTCATCATTCATGTTTAACTTTTCGTTCCACACCTAAATTTCTACACTTACAACCACCATTCACGTGTTTTTAAATTAAATAAGTTATATACAAATTCAAATTTATAATGATTAATTGTAGCACTTTCAAAACTAGCAAATTTACATAAATTTTTAAAAGTCTGAAAATTTACATATTTTGCTTCGAATTCTTACCCACTTTCAAAACTAGCAAATTTAACATAACATTTTAAACTTCTGAAAATTTAACATCTCATGGTATTTCGACAAAGTCTTTGACATATCCAGTAGTGCGCCAGTTTTACATAGTGGCAACGAGTTTCACATTTCTCATTATTGCATCTCATAGACGAATTAGAATTAGGCATCCATTATCAAATAAAACATATTTAAAAACAAATTTATAATGAAAATCATACTCCATTTTGATGCTTCTAACTAGTTTGGGAGACTCATAACCGCCCAACTAAGAAGATGGTTGTCCCGTGTACGGTGGCAGTAGAAGTCGGAATTAATGGTTGTCTTGTGTACGACGGCGGTAGAAGTTGTTAATATATGCTTTTCAGTTTAAGAAAGTAGAGTAAGCGAGCACATGTGGATTTACCACTTTAGTTACAAAATGCGTGCAAGTATGCCAGAAGTTTCATAAAAATTATTAGAAATAGAACTGCCTAATAACTACATGAAAAATAAAAATTAGGTAAACGTAGTTTATTTACATTTGTTATATTAATTAACTCATGTTATTCTTTTTGCAGTAGTCCTTGAAATCATTTCAATATGTTGGAAGGCAGAATGTGGTCGCTTACCCCTAGCAATCTCAATTATTGGAGGGAAATATTGGCAGAATGGGAGGAGGTTAGTAGTAACATGGATTCATACTTGAAGCATGGAGGAGAGGGCATTGGAAACGACGCAAGAATAGAACTAGTATTGAATCTGAGTTTTGATCTCTTATCGTATTACTTGAAACTATTTGGCATGTTTTCCTGAGTATAAAGCCATAGACACATAACGACTGTAGCTACTCTGCTTGGCTGAAGGTGTTATTTCTTTGGAAGAAAAAGGAAATAATGAAATTTTGAGATATGTAGACTGAACTTGCATCCAGATGTATGGTTCAAGTGGAAAAGGGTGATATCAACTTTCCACATATGACTTGATGCACCTTCTTTGTTCATCAGAAGCAGAATATTACAGAAACTTCCATACATAGATTAGCTATCAATCTTGAAGATTATGATGATGCTACACTAAGCAAAATATGTCTTTCGGAGTACATATTTAGAATGAGAGCGGATAAAAGTTGTTGGAGGATGTTGGGTGTTTTGGCCCAATTTTTTTGGAGTGGATTTTAGCCCATCTCCCCAATTAACCCTAACTTACTATATTTATATAATTTAGTTCCTTCTCTTGTTGCTTTCTCCATGTGTGTGAGCCTTTGAGAAGCAACCGGTGTAGATACCCACTTTGGTGACTATTGTTGGTCGTCGGCGTTTGGATTCGCACCTTGGTTGGTTCATGCCCGTGGTGTGTTGTGGATCTGAGCCTAAGCGGTTCGTTCAATCCCCTTTGAGGCTGCATTGGAGTGGCAGCATCCTCTCCGCCGACGGCAAACTGCTTTTTGGAGCCTCGGCATCCCCCGTCGATACCCAACAGAGGAGATAAACTTGAATGAAATGTGATTAATTTGACGAACCTTGGGACGGAGACTGGATAGTTTGTTAAAGATTGTGGACTACATGTATGTGAATTGGGGAAGACGAGAGTTGCGGTTGTGTCTTGTGATTTGAGGAGTTGTTGAAATTAAAGAATATAGAGAGGTAGAATATTATGCATATACCTCATTCTCTACTGCTTGACTTCTTCAAAACTCCCTCAGCTACCTATGCTTTACCCTTCCTTTAATTTTCTTCTTCTTTTAGCATTTTGTTTTTTCCTGCTTATGTTGAAATTCTAGTTCTCACATTTTTAGGCTTTATTTTCAATCATGTCAACAGTATGTATTATTTTTAATAATTTACAATTTGATAAAATATATATGATATTTATTTTAAGTAATATAATATTGAGCATAATGTTAATTTTTTATTAATATTATATTACACGTTTTATGTTGTGTTTTCGAAGCTCTCATTTTCTTCTATCCCATCTATTATTTACTTGACATTAAATATTTTGTAATAATGTTGGTATTTGATTTAACATGGTTTATATAATTTTTAAATTAGGATAAATTAACTTTAATAATGTTAAATACGTGTATTATATAACATAAATCTTATCTTAACTTGGTTTGAAAATTGAACAAATTTTACAGTGCACATTTACACAACCAAATATGTTTGTTATGAAACATGTTGAAGTCAATTTTAAAATTCGGCAAAATACAATTCAAGGTTAATCAAATATTTCAATTGAACTTAATTTTGAGAAAAATATTACTCGCCTCAAACTCCAATATTTTGCCACTCAAAACTCAATTTATTTTCAATTAACGTGTTTTTTTTATTAAAGTTTGGAATTACTTAAATCTACTTCAATTTTATTTCTAGTGCAACATATTGCAATCAAATATTAAATATTTTAATGAAGTTTGAAACCACCCACATTTCTTACTATATTGGCAACTCTAGATATCGTTTAATTTTTTATTTTTTTATCTCTCTCTCTTCACACACTTTCCCATTGTTTTTTTCTCCTCACTTTTTATATTTCTACTACTTATCTATTTTACACACACTTTGATGCCATTTTTTTTTTGTACAAGAAGAGAGTCTAAGCAACCGATCTCTGTTGGGAGCCTCCATCCTTATCATAATCGAGCCAAATTCTCGCTTGCGTCGATGGATCTTCAAGCATGTTGATTCCTTCCGTCATTGTCACCCCCATTTTCGCTAGGTAATCTGCTACAAGGTTAGCTTCCCTGTAAATATACTTCAGTTCCACACTCCATCTTCTGTTGAGAAGCTCTTTAATCCCGTTAACCAGTTCCTTGATCGGTCCTCTGATATCTCCGTTGGATCTGATAGCATCATTGCTCGCTTGGCTATCCAATTTTGCTTGGACGCGGCGGAAACCTTATTCCAGGCAACTTGAAGGCCATAGAAAAGTGCCCACAATTTCGCTTCCAAAGTTGGTATATAGTCCAACTTGCAGGTGAATCCTCCCTTCCAATAACCATTATTGTCTCTCAGCACTCCACCAGCACTAGCTACGCTCGCTAAGAAATCCACGCTACCATCCGAGTTAAGCTTGATAAAATTCTCCGATGGGGGTTCCCACTGTACTCGAATGAGCCTTGAGGGGATGCCCGTTCCGTTCAGCTTATGAGCATCTTCTCCTGCCCTTGATAACATACCCATGTAGATGAATATCATCTTTGATGCCATTTTATTTATAATCCAGAGAGTGTCATATATTTAAAACATATTAAATAAAATATACAAATTATTTTATTAACCTTTAAAAATAAATAAATTAGTTGTTAGTTTTTATATAAAAACATATGATTTAGTTCTAATATTTAATTTGAATTTGGGTTGGCATTGCTTTTACTTAAAGTCTTTTGATTTTGAAATGATTAATTAAATAAATAACATTAACTACTTGTACCCTAGAAATATATGTTAGATTTTGAAAACTTATAATGATCTTATATTACTTACTAATTGCAATAAATTATATATTCACGTAAATCATGAATAACCGCTTCATTCTGATCTAAGTGTAACAGTAGATTTTATAAGTATGATTCAAATAAACACATTGTATTGATGTAAGTGATCACATAGACCATAATTTAAAGAAAAAATAAAGGAAAGACCATAATTGACTGAATAAAAATAGACAATAATTAAAGATAACATTCATATTGATATAATGAACATTTAGAAAAAGAAAATTGTGTTTGCATGAACATGTTCAGTATTTTAATCACACATTTTTAATTGCTTTAATATTAAAGAAATATTAATTATTCATGCAAAGAGAAAATGAAAACATTAATCATTAATAACTTGCATATAATTTGCTCGAAAAATGTATATTATTGAAGAATAAAATCTTCTCGGTCAAGTATAAATATAAATAATGACAACAACATCAAATAGCTCAAAGCTTTTATGATAGTCTAAAATAATAACTTACAAAAATTTCTTTCAAAAGTATAGCATATTTACATTGAGATAGAAAATAACAACCTCTATTTATACAAAAAAAAAAAAAAAATCACAAATGTTAAATTTGTTTTTAATATTTTATAATTGTGGTTATGCTCCTTACCCATCAGCAAGAATTAAATCATTAAATTTTAATTTATTTTAATAATATAGAATGTAATGTATAAAATAAAATTTATTTTCTTTCACTCTTTTCAAGATCCTCATATTCTATATTGACTAAATAAGTAAGATTATTTTGCTTCACTATAATTAATAAGTAATTATGGTATTTTCATTTGCTCTCATTGTGATGAAGTACCTTCCTTACAACTAAATAAGCTAAATTGTTTACTTTTACTTTTTTTTAAATTTATAATTATATTATAATTCAATAAATTATTTTATTTTATTTTAATAATTATGAATGAGTCAAATCATACATTTCCATTTGGATGTCGTCCCTGTCACTGGTGGTTCCATGTGGTGAGCGAGGGGGCAGCCCCCTTCAACTTTTTTCTTTTTATTTATTTATTTTTTTTATATTAGTAGTGGGGTGATCCGATATTTTTATAAGATAGTCCCTTAATCGATGAGTCAGAAAAAAGAAGAGGGGGTTGAGGATGAAGTGTAAGAGGGGATGAATTGTTTCGCTAATGCTAGGGAAGTTGAAGTTAGAAAACAATTGAAATAAGAAATTGCTATGATTAAGGTAGCAACAAAAGTTGAGTTTTTTTTCTTCCTTTTTCATTAAAATTAATAGCAATTAATTAATAATGAAAAATTAGAAAAGTTTGTTTTTCTTATTCGCTACACAATTATTGTTTAGATAATGAGAAAAAAATTATATCATGATATTATTGTTACATATTTAGCAGTTTTCATATAAGTTCATTAAATTTACTTATAAATAATAGATATAAAACTATGAGTATGAAATTACTCAAATCTAACTTTCAACAAAAATGATTAAGTAATAAGTGATAACTCAAATATTGAATATGAACGTGAATGAAATATAAAAACTCACAGATCACGATTGCAGTCTCATGCTATTGAGAAGCCAAATATATTGTACTAAACTATGAAATTAAACGTAGAAAAAAAGGAGTGTTAAGGGAGAATAGAAATCGCAAGCATATTTTGTCGTGATTTTGGATTGAATCATTATGGGTTGGTTAGTTAGGTAGTTTTGGTAGTGTACCTCGTTTTAGTTTGGTTCTGGAGTATGTTGGACCAAAGACAAGGCTTGTTATTGTGCTTACTGTTATTGCTTTGTGTTGACTGCCTCACAGTTGTTGATATTTAAGTGAACTCTGTCCATATAGACAGTGGTGGAACCAGAAATAATTTTGGGGGAGGGGGCTTCGTTATATTTCACATAGAAAACTTCGGTATACGTTGATTTTCGATCCGATCTTATAACACAATCGGTAACTCAGGCCTCGTATTTCACATAAAACATGACACAGATACAGTAAATGACAAAATGCAAAACCTGTATCTACTAATGTGTTGGTGCATGTATTTATGAATGAGTAGAAAGTATGAAACCTAGGATTAAACATTAATGAGAATCACAATGATTGTTACCAAACAAGATGGTACATGACAGCTACATGGCTTATCAGTCAAACTGCAGTAACATCCATCAACTATAAACATGATAGATAGTAGGACATTATCTGCATCGCCTTCTTCTCTAACTGTTTTGCAACAGATAATATTGCCTCTCTTGTTCTAGTAATCATTCATCATAAAATGATACATGCAAGAAAAATATTGCATCTCTTGTTCTAGTAATCACACGTACAAATATCACGATGTGTGAGCACATACACATGGCATTTGTTGATATTAATGGAGATCAAAACAAGCAAACAAAGATATTACTGCGATTTATATATCATTATTCATCACACTATCTCTAACTTCACATATATAACAAACTGCTACTAATTAGAAATTCTATAATTCCAACTTCTTAACATCAGTATTATCAAAGATTAGGGCTATGGAAAAATCAAAGAGTACACATAGCACTAGTTGGTAAAAGTACTGCAAAATGAAAATTTAAATAATTTAAAAAGTCGTCCAGCTTAACTCTAGGACCATCCATTTCCTGACTTACCGACAAAATTATTTCAAAGGAAGAACATTTTTTCAAGTTCTCTTAGAAAAAATTGCGACCAAAGTTGTGCACATAATACTCATCAAACATCAAGTATGCATAATCCCGCACAATAATATGTATGGTCTAAATTATTAATAAAAGTATGTTAATGAATAATATTATGTGATCAGATGCTTTACACAGGTAAAATTTATTAATTAACATTAAATGAAAAACATAAATTCCAATAAACATTGAAATTTGTAATTATTTTACATACCTGTGGAGATAGTTTCAGTTCAAGACATTGTTTTAGAAATCATGAAATGGATAGATGGAAAGGCACATTTTTTTTCAGCTCCCAGATTCTCTTTGCAGAGGAAACTGCTTCTCTACAACGCTGCAAGTCCAAGTATTCAAACTTTGGGACATCGGCCAGTTCAACAGGAACTTCTTTAAGTTTCTCACGATTGTGGAGCTCAAGTCGTTTAAGATTGGGGAAATGGAGGGCCGAGGCCGTCCAAAATGTCAAATCTGTGCGGCCAATGTGCAGAACTTCGAGAGAGTCGAGACCTCTATTGCCCACATCCCACGTCGACGCCATGAATGCGTAGTCTTTCAGCTTGAGCACCTGCAACTTTTCAAGTGATCCTAGAACAGACATATGACTCCAATCAAGAAAAGTATTGCATAAAGTTAGGCTTCTTAGATTCCTTGGAAATTTGTAGGCTGGAGGTATGAGATCCAATTTCCCATCAGAAGTCAGTTTTGGGAACACATCATTTAGCAGCTTTAGCTTTTCAAGATTGCTCAGTTTTTTCAGACTCTCAAACGAACCGATCTTGCCATCTAGAATGCTAAGTGTCTTCAAGTTACGAGCCCTGGCAAAAATTGCTTCTGTGCAACTTTCTGGTGATATTGTGCCCAATGTTTGAAGCTTTTCGCCTTCTTTGCTTTCTTTACTAGGCTTTACCAAAGTGGTGGATGCATTCGTCTTTAGATGCCTTAGCTGGGTAAAGCTCATGATATCTGCTTTGATGTCGATGGTACGAGATGTTGTGTCAACTATAATAGTCTGTATGTTCCAAAGTTTGGTGAAGGCTTTCGGGAGAGTTGCTGGCTTTGAACTGGATTCTAATTTTATGGACAATGCAAGGTACCTCAGATGAACCAAGTGATAAAATCCACTAGGTATTATAGACAATTTGAGGGGCGTGGCTTCTAAAACTCTGAGCTGCTTAAATGCTGCAGAAATGTTCTTTTCTTTTATCTCGACATTCTGAGGCAACGTCACGAACGAGCGAACGTAAGGACCTTTTGGATTCGTATGGAGAAAGTCGATGACATGGGAATGGATACGAAGGCGGCGATGTTTATCCCCTTGGGTAACTTGAGGTTGAAATCCCCCATCATTGGACTGCTTAATTTCTTGGAAGAAATTTTCTCGATCTTTGCCACCTTCATTCTTGCAGAAATCTCGAAGCATATCATGAATACGACACGATTTCACTTTGCCATTGGCCTTCAACTTCTCGACTCTAACCAAGTTTCTGTTAATAAGATCATCCAAGTAGTGTTCAGCAATTTCCTCCATGCTAATACCATCTTTAGGTTGTATTAATCCCTCCGCGATCCACATCCGGATTAATTTCCATGCTGGGATCTCAAAGTCATCAGGAAACATTCCCAAATATAGAAATCATTCTTTCAAGTGGAAGGGCATTTTCTCATAACTCATTGTTATGATTTTATCCATGCGGTTCCACGGGTCCAGTTGAAATGTAGTCATATTGTAAGAAACTTTCATCCATGCAGCAACAGATCCTGAAACTTTTGTGGCAACGATACTTCCAATAACCACAATAGTAAGTGGTAGCCCGCCACAGTTACAGGCAATTACTTTTCCGACTTCGTCCAAATCAGGAGGGAATTCTGGCTTATTAAAAACTTCCCGTTGGAGAAGCTCACAACTTTCATCAAGAGTCAAGAAACGCAAGTGATGAGGTTCCCTGTAACGATTAACATATTTGCCCACTTCTAACTGACAAGTTGTGATCAAGACCTTGCCAATGAAATTGTGCTTGGGAAAGGCACTGCAGAGCTTATCCCAATCAGCAAGAGTCCATACATCATCCATGACTACCAAGAACTTCCCTCGCTCTAGAGTTTGAGCAATCTCTTCGGCTAGCTCTGGGGCACTCTTTTTTCCATGCTCATTCTCGTCGAGCTTGGTCATCATCTGCCTCAAAATGGCTAAAAACACATCTTTTACTGTGAACTCTTGAGAGACATTTACCCATATGCGTGTGGGAAATTCGTATTTGATGTCCGCATCATGAAAAATTTCTCCTGCCAATGTTGTTTTGCCAAGTCCAGGCATACCAACGATGGAGACCACGTCCAGATAGCTGGTCTTTTCATTGAGATATCCTACTATTTTGTCTACCTCGTCTTTCAAACCCACCACATTGTTTTTTCTAGATGGTGTAGGCTGTACATGGAGAAAAAGAGAAGGCGAGGTTAGCCATCAAGAAGAATATATATTAATTTCGTAGAACTATACAATATTCTTTGATTTTCAATTTATATCAATTTGCAACTATAACTGAATCAATGTTTTTGAAATTTCAAATTTTTTAGACAGAACCTCGAACACAATATATATGATAATGTTGCTTCAGACAAAAGTAAACATCTTCAAGAAAAACAGAAAAAGAAAAATGACACTGCAGATTGAGGACTCCTTAGTATACCGTGGAAATATGATTTTGTGATCACATATAGATCTATAAGAGAGTGATTTCTATGTGATGAAAATATAATATCTATTATATAAAACCGAAACAATTTCTTGATTTATCACTTCGCTACTATGCAGTTACTTAGCATTAAACAATGCTTCTACATGAGTGTCTGCATCAGTTTCTAAATGCTTAAAAACTAATGCAAGCAATTCTTCTTACTATACATAGAAGTGATCTTAGATCAAACCTGTCTTTTCTAAATCCCATAAATAAGAGAATTTCAAAAGCTTCTCTTAGAAAATATATTTTGACAAGGGAGAATATGGTTAAAACAACTTGTGTATCAAGCATGGATCAATATATGGTTATAAACCGAAAAGCATGTCTATGTAATTCATACAGAGAATGAGTTTGTGGTGATACAGATGCATGTGAAGTTTTATAATGCTGTCAAAATTACTCGGTTGCAATGTAAGAAGGCAATGTAAACATTACATAACTAAAGATATAACGTTCCTAATTTCTCAGATTTTCCTGCAAATCATCTTATTGATACAGAGAAACAAAGAGAATTTTATAGAGCTCTCATGGAAAATATGTATTCAATTTGAAAACCAACAAAAATTCCAAAGACTATATAAATTAAGGCACACTTTCAATCGAAGTTTGGCTTTATTTTCTTGATTACTTAACAAATCAACAACAAAGGATATCTTGACAAAAAACCTAATAATCAGAAGTATAAAAATGAATTGTTCAACCAGTTTGTCATGAGAATGACTACAACTGAAAAAGTTAGCAAGCCAACTAGGGATTCTTTATACTAGGGGAAAAATGAGCCCTAAATATTTCATCTGACAACAGCCAAGGAAATATAAGAAATCATTATAGAATTTAGCTAATTATCTCAGTTCATTATATTTCTTAATGGACATCAAGATAAGAACCATGAGTGCATAAGGGTGGAATGGACACAAGTCAAGAGTTCCAAGTCTCGTATTAAACTCAAAAACTCAATGCCAGAAACTTTTCAAGAATGTTTATATTTGGTCCTCTGACAGTGGTTATATGAATTCCATAAAGGTATAATGATTATTCAATTCATATATAGAAAATGCAAGAATATTAACAAATAAATAAATCTAAATGCTCGTCGTCTTAAGCTAACGAAACATATATCCTAAAGAAATAAATCTGTATGTAACAATTGATCTACAGAAAAATAAGGATATCTAACAAAATTATTTTTGACAGTAATATTCTGACAACTCACATAATATTCTAATTAAGAAATAAATTTAAAAATATAATATATTTTATAATACAGAAAAGATACCTAACAATATATATTTATTAAGGGGGTGTTTGATATAACTATCGAGAATCATTGATATAACTATCGAGAATCACTATAAGCATGGGTTTGATAGTAGATGGGATGGGTATGAGTTTCACAATTCCAATAAACTTGTTTGGTTTATGAATGGAGTTTGAAAATCATTCTCAATTATAATAAAATAAATAAATAATAAATTATAAATGACATAAAATAAAAATAAAAATAATAATTTTTAAAGTAAAATTGGGAACCATAATGAAACCCTCCATAAGGGCTCGCAAACTCTCAAACCAAACGGTGGGTTTTGGAATCATCCCATTTCTTGATTCCAAAACCCACCAACCAAACACCCTTGAAGATAAGACAGTAATAATAATACATATCACAAACTTAATAATAAGAGCAGTAGTTGATTCTTACGGTTACCCAATTCTCTGAGAAATCTTGATCATCGATCTTGAGGTTAGTAAAATCCATAATCCCACTCTTGTTGCCTAGTACGTCATCGATTTTCTTGAGGAGGGCAGCTATTTTGCTCTTTATTTTTATTATTACGCGGTCCAATATGACACTACTAGTATTGCGACTAGCAGCAGCCTCCAGGGCTACAAAATCAATTAGGTCTTGTGCTTCATTAACGATGTCTCCAAGATCGGCCTCTACTTGTTCATTTTTCAACAGCAACAAATATTTGATCAGCTTCCCCATATGGACCTCCAGTATTGCATGTTCAACCATCAGCATCTTCAGATTTTGCAGGAGGGATTCCAATGCTGCATCCTACAAAAGCATTTTAATGTTACTAATACTGTAGATACACGATTATGGGGTTATACGCAAACTCATGTCCCACGTCGGAAACAGAAGGAAGAATTTCTTTGGATATAAGAGTCCATACATTGGCGGAACCAGAAAAAAATTTTAAGAGGCTTCGTTACATTTCACTTAAAAAAATTCCACGCAATAAGAAAATCATAATAGTAATACAAATAATTTTTTTAATATATTAATATCAATTTAATTAAAATAAAATATAGCAACAAAAAGTTATTTGAAAAAGAATAGTCATTC
>AYJT01025974.1:0-13162 GCA_001278415.1 Ocimum tenuiflorum | reverse complement strand
TGTTCACTTTGGTGAATGTTGATGGCAAACACACAAACATTTAGTTATCCTGAAAATATTGCCGGATAACACGTATAGCAGCCAAAACAAGACCCCAGGTAAAAGTTCCTTTGGTTTTTAAGAGTAAATTCTCTGGTATATGTATTTTGCACATGAAGCATAATGGAGCTGAAAAACTGCAGAGGAAAAAGTTGTCTGTGGAGTAGAACAACTCCGGATTGACAAGCACAGTGAATTAAATGGAACTGAAGTCATACACCAAAGAGATAAACAATTGTCATTGCTATAATAATGAATTTAAAAATGTCATATTCTTCAGAATTTAGTTGCTCGTTATGGGATCTAGTTATTGAAGAGAATATAAGAAAGTCCTCTATATATTCTATTGTTAAATTCAAGATGCTTACAGAATAGAAAATTCTTCTCCAGCCATCAGTTATTGCACTGTGAAAGCATTAAACACACACACATGTATGTGTTACCTGTGCAAGAAAGCCTCCCAAAGCTGGTCCAATAACTAATCCTGTACCCCATGCTGTACTAACCTATCAAAAAAAGTACAACTCTTGTGATAAAGATTTTTCAGGAAAAACATAGTATAAACAGAATGAAGTAGTAGTGAACAATACCGCTGACAGTCCATAAGAATGGTATTCGACACGAACTGTTTCACATGCATATGCCTGGTCACGGAGTGAAGCCATGAAATGAGGAATCAATATTCAACAAAAACAATTACCACGCAAACAAATCTCCACTACCACAAAATCAAATACACAGCATTCTAAGATTCGGTTACATCGGGAGACATCATATGTATACCCTTAATGGTCCAAGTACGCCGTTCAGACCACCAAGAAGAAATCTGGTGGTGATGGCCATCCAATAGTTTAAACTAAGCCCAAATAGACTGTGGAGAACAACCCTGTAAACATATATATCCAGTCAATTATGTAACTGAGTGCCCAAAATGAATGTCTACAGAAGCTTTAAGGCAAATAGATTGAATACTAACACTGAGGCAGAGCCTATAATTATTACAGGTTTTCGACCATATCGATCAGCGAATGATCCCCAAAACAGAGAAGTTGCAACTCTTCCAAGCATGTATGCACACCCTTCATGAGGTGATGTTTGTTCAGACTTCGGTAAAGTGTTATGAACAAATAAAAGTGTAAAATAGCCAAGAAGCCAATAATATTGAAAAGAAGAGGTTAGTATCCTACCTATAAAACCGGCATAATAACCAATATCCTCTTCTCTTTTTGCAATGTGAAAATCCCTGATCTGCAACAAGTAGAGACAAAAAGAGATATGAAGAAGCGAAAACTAAATTATTATTACACGAGTTCCATAACTGCTGATAATTTATGTGTAACAAAATGATACATATAAAGCTACATAAAGTAACTATGTTGAAAGAAGTGAAAATCCACTTTTACTACATGCATTCAGTGAGTTCTAAATGCTAATAAAGAATATACTCGAACTAAGTGGTGGAATATTATAATAAATCCCATCCTAATGTCCCCATAATAAAATGAACCCATGACCTAATAAACAAGGGAAAGACACTTAACCACTTGCACCCTGAGGTGGGTAGCCGATGATAAGCTAAAATTCCTGGAAATGGAGACCCTCTAAAACATATCAAATGCCGTAGATCCTTATGCATTACAAAGACCATTGATATGCCCTTCTCACATAAAATGTACATAGTTCAAGGTAATATTGAGTACAGAGCCTGAAGTACTAAAGGCCGCCTGGTTGGGAAAGCACCCCTGTCCAAATTTCCCTGAAGGTATTTTAGACAGATGGTCTGAGATTCATAATTAGGCTTGTGATTCTTTAACCCAATAAAAAGGGTAAGCATGGGCTCCTTTTTGTAGTCAGTTGAACCAAAATCTTATCCCTAAGGAATATTCCGGCATGGTGTTGCTTCAGACATAGTCATTCCTCACTACATGTGTAAGAAAACGACATCTATTTTTGTGTTCCTTTTTGCCTTACAGTATATTTCAAACCAAGTAAAGTTCAGCGTAAGAACTCAAGGATTGTTCTAACTTCTGATGATTTGCTAATAACCGAGATATCATGTCTTGATGTTAAATCAGTATTACTCTGCTATATAAGTAGTAGTGAGTGCAAGAGTCAGAATCTCGACTTCTTTTGCTGATAATCCGAATTTACGTCTCAGAAATGAGATATTTTCAGTTTTCTTTCAATTAACGAGCCTTTAGTCCGTCCTACCAAAAATGTTATCATACTGTAAATAAATTATTCGACAAAGAATATTATTCAATGTGCTTACCATGAAATAAAGGAATGGGAGGAGAGAAGCTAGTGGGAGAGCTGTAGATAAGGAATAGAACAGATAAAAGACAAGCTTTTAGATTTAGTATCAAAGAAATATAACATGTAGTAAATATATGCAAACAAGAAATGCTAAGTTGATAAAATGAATCCAAGTAGGAGTGTTGTGTGGTTTGAACGGTAAAGTACCAGTGGCGAGCACAATAATCCAAACAGTGACAAGTTGTTTGAGAGGAAGGCCTGTTTGCATCAGCTTCTGCCGATCAACCTCACAACCTGGGCACCCTTCATAATCATAATAGTAGTTTTCTTTTTGCAGTAAACTCTCCTCCTTTTCTGCCCCACGCCCACCCATTCTTTCACTAAAATCAAGAGCCACACATGCAGACTATATATATATATATATCTACTTTTTTATTTGTCAATAGTCGTCGAGGTAAAAAGGAAAAGAAAGAAACGAAGAACGAACTCTGTACTTGACGGATCTTATTGCTTGTCATTGACAAATAATTAAACTCCAAACTAGAGTAAACTTTCATGCTGGGGCCCCATATTATCCAACTTACCCTCACATCGATTAAGTCAAGCCACTGCATGTATCAATACATTTCAATTTGTTGGAAATACTTGTCTTAAAGTTGTAAAGTTTCGGGTCAACCGGGTGGGAGCCTATAGCTTTATATCTGCATAATGGGCTCCGTTAGCAACTACTTTAAATTCATCCTCGTTTTGCTAAAATTATTAATTTGCTAGAACAATTCATTAAGCCCAATTATTTACTCATTCATGTAATAATTTCCAACCGATGCTGGACGTTGCATTCCTTTCACTAGATGTTCTTAAATGTTGATAACTTGCTCACTTTATCTATGAGATGACAATTATGCATGGTTTGTCTTTCCTTATATCAGTCTTTAGTAGAACGATAAATTTTATTATTGCTCGTATATTACCACGCTTGTGCTTGTGTGTTTGAAACTACAACGATCAACATGCGTTCATATTTAAAAGACACTAGTCATGAATTTATGATCCTATCCATGTCTTTATGTAAACATTCTCAACATTGAAACGAATGCTAAAATACTTAAATGAAAAAAATATATATTGAATTCAATATTTGACATGAAGAACATAAGTCTAGAAAGCTTCATACTTGGAATTAAAATTGCTCAAAAATAAGAACTTGGAATTAAAATTGCTCAAAAATAAGAAGTAAATCGTGTTTTGAGTCGATTACTCTATGCGAAAATTGATTTTTAAGAAAAAAAAGTACTCTATGCGAAAAAAGAAATTCTAACTAGAACCCCATAGACAAAAGTTAACATCAACAGAAAAAAAAGGGAAAGGTCAAAGTTTCTCGGCTGAGTTGGAATCGCAATAGACACTAGTATAATAATATATAATTTCATATCGTATGTGACGATTTAAATCATTTATATATAAACGTGATCGAATCTTCAATATATAATGTAGTAGGATTATATTGAAGACTGAAAGGCATAATAAAGATTCTTAGATGACTTGGAATCGCAAACAATTTAATTTTTTAACAATATCTGAAATACGTGGACAAATATATACAATGTATTCTGATGACGGATCCAATTCTGGATCCATTTAATATTACCTTCGGTTTCATTCATAAGAAATTTAAAATCCCTAGTAACAACATATAAATATCATTTTCTTATTTAAGAATTAACTTTATTACATTTCTAAATTATAAGTAAATAATATATGATATCTCATATTCAATTGGAATGAAAAACTAAGGTGATTAATGATCGGGAATCAGTATGAGTGTGGTTTGATAGTAGAGAATGAATATGAGAATAAGAATGAAACCCACCGTATTAAATGGGTTTTGGAAAATATGAATTTCGAAACTAGCAACCAAATACTATATTTCAATATCATTCCATAGTCTCATTCCAAAATCCACCAACCAAACACTTGATAAATAGTTAAAGCAGCATCTAAGAGTACAAATTTAACCATAGAACTGGCTATGATCATAAAAATGGAAAATACTGAAAAAAAGGTTGAATAGGAAAATATTCAATTTAAATCTCAAGTTGCATGGCGATCAAACCACCACCAAAATGAGAACTTTTTTCTATTCTGAATGGTTTAGCAAAACCATCACTATTAATACAACAAACAAGAGATCTACTAACTTCTTGAAAATGCTATGCTTGTGCAGCAACTCGCCTCCGAGTATTTGCTGTCTAACAAAGAATGTGGCTCCGCACAATATTACCATTCAATTGCAATTAATTTCTTAATCACTGCCTCAAATTATTTCGTCGTTCCACCAAAAATGGCTTGAATGTGAGCACAACACCAATTGCCTCAATCACGTTGAGGAAGAAGAAAACCATTTGATCTCCTGCATGCAAGAATACAACCATTTCACTTTTACACCAAATTTGGAGGATTTGTTTGTATGTCATTGGAAATAGATTACAGTCCATTGTAATAACACACACCTGGAAGAAAATCAGCATCCTGGCGTTTCTCAGCCCAAGAAAATCTGCATAAGTTGGATTAGACGAGGACAAGTCAGCACGAGAAACTGGAAGCAACATGTATCTGTTTACTATCATCAGGACTAGGACTCAAATATATGTCACAAAGTGCGTGCAATGAATCAAATCATGCTTTGGAGGTATTATATTTATATGAGGGTGAAACTCACAGTACTCCTCCCCCTGCTGGACCAAAAGCTTTGAAAAGCGACATGAAGGCCATGGACATACCATTTGCAGCTCCTCTTTGGTCTTGGTCCTGCCATGCCATCACTTACTTTCACTTATGTAGACTAAGCAGAATCGCAAACAAGGTCAATGATCAGAGAATTACCACTGCTCTATTTTGTAATATGAAAAGCCCCGTCACAATGGAAATCTGTTCAAACACGAAATATCAATCAATATATTGAGAAATATGCTTCCACTAGACCTGCTTGCTTTTTTCTGCTTGCAGGTCAAATGATTAGGCAAAAAGCTTCTTACACTCACTCTTCCTACAAAATCTTGACTAATCTTTCGGCTACTGATTGTAGGGGTGTAAATACAATGCTAAAGTGAACTAGAAACTTTATTAGAGTTCTGCGTGGCAATGAAATGTGAAACTTGATTGCCATATTCAGAGTATATGGCCTCAATCAAACTTGTCGTTCAAGAAAGTAATGTTGAAAGGCAGAATACATATATTTGGAAGGTAAATATCCAACAACAGAAACTAAAAAGGATATAGCTTGATCTGAATGGAGACCGTATTTATGTTTGTAGCAGAAACTTGAGAAACTTTATTTTATGTGAAGTTTTTGATTCGAGTTGATAATTTTGATTGAAAAATAAAACACAAATCAAATATTTCATTATTCTTTATATAATAATCCTTCAACAAAAGAAATGCCTGACATGAAATCACTTACTGATAGGACATTCTTCAATAGAGATGCAATATTTAACACGATGGACAGCGTGATACCAGATAGCATGGCTATGTAGTGATAACTTGTTAATAGAAAAATTGAAATGATCTGCATTCAAAAAGAAACCTTCAATTAATAGATTGTCCAGATCATATTCATGTCAGAGTCAAGTTCAAAGGTCGTACTCCTAAAATCCGAGAAACCATGATTGGACCCAAGATTTTCTCTACAATTGGATATAACGAGGATTGGAAGATCAGAAGGCCCAAACCTGAAGTTTTGAATGCATAAACAAAACAGAGATGTACAAGTAAAAAGCCAGCTATATATTTACTAGCAATCATGAAACATAAAGCTAAATGATTTTATCTTATGTGAATTCACTATTAGTAATGGTGAAAACTAAATGGTCAAAGCTCATTCGTATAGGCCATATTGCACAGAAGCTCAATATGCATATGAAACAATATAGACTGTTCCATAGGGTTACAAAAAAAGAGTGTTCGAAATATGCTACAAAAGGAAAAAAGTTATGCTGAGAGTAAGCTTAGGTTCAGTATGCTGACTCAATCTATACTGATATTTTTATCTGCAAGCCAGAGTAGCATTTTTTTGGTGAATCAATTTTAGAACCTAAATATTTAGACAAGGTTTCATTACTAGTAACTATTATCTAATTGTAAGAATATTAAGAATGGTCTGTGTTTGTTATTTACTAGCAGGAACTGTTCAACCACACCTGAGATTGCAAGAACTGTTCCAACATCTTCAGTTGTATAACCCAGCCCTCCAAGTCTTCGGGGGCTCTCAGCCCATAAAGAGAAAATCTGTCGAGGTAAAAAAGAAAGAAAAAAAAGAAAGAAAAATAATAACTGTGTCACAACTTTTATAGCTATTCTGAGTTCTGGAAAATTAGGAAATTTGATGGATTTTGCAATATATTCTTATCTTTTCAGGTTGAAAAGAAACAATATGATCATTACTGCGAGTGCATTTTTTCTAGGACAATTCCTATGTGACATTACTTCATTGGTGCTTGGGATAATATTTGTGTGTAGAACATAGAGTAACATCAGAGTTGAGGAAGAATGCAAAAGAATGAAAATTTTTAGAAGAAATTGAAGGATTTCTGGCTCATGCAGAAGCATAAGTATATATCTCCCTGCCCAAATCAAAGGAAATCATAGTAGTGATAAGAAATGTGAAGGGTATATATAACATGTAATAAAACTGTTCACAAATTTCAGCTCAGAATCAGTTTCTGCAGCCAATTAGATAATACATCAAACAAGATCACAGAAAAAATGGGTAGCACTTAGATAAACCACAAGTTGTAACAGAAAGCAAACAGGAATTTGCGAGATTCTAATCTCTTTCACCAGGCTACTATGATGCAATATAATTACCTCTGAGTAAGCCATGTCGTGAAGTGAGAAAATGCTATATACAATGATGGATGACATAAGTGGCCAGTTCTTAAAGAGGCTTTTTTGGGAAGACTTGTGCTCTTCCATCTCTTTAATATCAGGCTGTTGAGTTGCTGCCACCAAAGCATCACAAGGTATAATCTCTGAGTTGTGTGTGTGTAGAGTTTCCTGCATCTCATAAAAGTTAGATCAGATCAATATGAAAAATATTAAAAGTACCTGATGAAAATAATTATGACCACTTTTACACAAGAGATATATGTATTACATATCAATACTCTATAACATCACATGCATTTTCTAGATATCGTCTCAAAATTTTGGTAGTCAAGACTCAGATCTGTCATAAATAATGCTCATGAATGCGTATATTTCCTGTGATCAACTTAATCTTGTTATAACAGTACAAAATGCACAGAAAAGGAATTGCATATTGAGACGGAACATACCGGGATCCAGAAACAAGCAATATTTACAACTCCAGCAAATATTGAGATTATCAGACAGGGCAGGAAATATGGGAACCTGCAATAATGTTCTCCGATTAACTATATAAAACCAGCACCTAAAGATGATGCTGCATAAGAAACAGAGGAGAGAGATTAGAAGTACCTCCCAAAGAAAGAATCTGGCGTGAATATTCCAGGAAATTTATCTGCAGGCTTAATCCAAATATTGCACCAAAGAAAAAGGAACTGTTAAATTGGTGTTGGCATGTATATGTATACATTTAGACATAGACAGTCATCCAGAAAATATTTCATGCGCATAACAGCCAAATAGAAATGACAAAGCAACCACAGGTAAGAGTTCCTTCTCTCTAGTTCAAACTACATTCTATGATATATATTTCACACATGAAGCATGATGGAGCAGATAAGATTTATGAAGTTGTTCGTGGTGAAGAATGATAAGGAAATGAAATAATAGAGGTGAAATCATGCCCTAATGATAACGAATCATTGTCATAAGTTTACCACATCCGATGCTATTATGATAGAGTCTGTAGCATTAGTCATTGCATTATGTAGGATAAGAAGCTTTTTGAGGGGATAAAAATGTGTGGATGGATGGCATAGTTACTTATATGATAAACTATATGCTACAACGTACTAACTCATATTCCTTAGATTCTCAGTTGCTCATTGGCTGATACAGTTTTTGAAGAGAACATTAACAGTCCTGCCTGCAAATATAATTAAATAACAAAAAAGTTGAATATATAATTTCACCCTTGGCCTTGTGTGTGATTTACAAATTCATCTCCAGCTGTCAGTTATTGCACTGAAAACAAACAAGGGAAGAAATTTACATGCACTCACAATCTTTTCTCATGCACGTTAGTACCTGAGCAAGAAAGCCTCCCAAAGCTGGTCCAATAATTAATCCCGTACCCCATGCCGTGCTAACCTATGAGAATTTTAAGTTGACTTCTCTATGTCATAATGAGTAGACATAGAAACAATAGTGGTTCATTGCTATCACACCCTCTCACAGGATCATTCCAAACTAGAGGGTGTTTGGCTAACAAGCTCTTCAGATGTTTTAGTTATGATAAGAACTAGAAAACAGTATTTTTGGTCAAGAGTAAAGCCGTGAAATGGTGGCTTACCGCTGACAATCCATAAGACTGGTATTCTTCACGAACTATTTCGCACGCATATGCCTGATCACAGGGTAAGCCATGAAATGAGGTATCCAAAAGAGAGGGAAAAAATAACCAGAAGCCACGAGTATCATAAAGTAAATCCACGACTTTCTGCAATTTGGTTACGTTAGAGAATACCTTTATTGGTCCAAGTAAGCCGTTTAAACAGCCAAGGAGAAACCTCATTGCGATGGCCATCCAATAGTTCAAACTAAGGCCAAAAAGAGTGTTGAAAACAACCCTGTAAATAGATGAACACCCGATTATTTGGATGCACAACACGAACACCTATAGAAGCTTAATGCAAAAAAGTAGAGTTCTTACACTGTGGCACATCCTATAATTAGTACAGGCTTTCGACCATATTTATCAGCAATTACTCCCCACAAGGTAGAAGTGAGAGCTCTTCCAAACATGTACGCAGACCCTTCATACAGTGATATTTGTTAAAACTTTGGTAAAGTATAATGAACAATTAAATATACAAATTAGCCAATAATATTTTAGAAGAAGAGGTCAGTAGCCTACCTACAAAACCGGCATAATAACCTATATCTTCTTCACTTTTCGCAATGTGAAAATCCCTTATCTGCACAAAGGAAAAAGAATCCACAGATAAGCTCTATTATAAAAGTTAAAACTCTATTACTCTACTGATAGAATTAGTATCTGATTAGTGACAACTTCTTTTGCTGATAAATCAGAACTTTGGGTGGCAAAGTGAGGTTCTAGAAGGAGCACAATAAGATAACACAAGTAATTGGCCGTGAAAATGATGACCATCAAATAGAATATTATTTTGTGTTGGTTCCCCCTAAATCACGGTCGAAAAGTGCCTGATAACAGCACTTAAATTGTCCTAGGTGCCAAAGTAATATGTAGCTCAATTTTACTTATTCATGTGTATTGAAATTAAACTTGATCGGAGAGCATATACTATCAGCTTCCTTTCAATAACGCCATATTGTCCAACCAAATTGTGTTATACTGTTGATTACAACACACAACAGAATAATATTCCAAAATAAAGTAATGAAAATGATTCAAAATGCTTACCATGAAGTAGAGGAATGGGAAGAGAGAGGATATTGTGAGAGCTGAAGACAGGGAACAGAACAGAGAGAAGGCAAGCTTTCAGTAAAAAGATTATAAAAGAAAACGCCACGGCAAGCAAATGATTTGGCCAGACAATTAATGCTTGAGTTTTTGCAGCCATGTAGTTCCTTCAACTCAAGAAAGAAAAAAGTTGCAGTTCCTTGCTTTTTATATACGCTGATTCTAGTCCCGCATGATGTCTTAAGCCTTTTCCTATGTACTCTTACTCCAGTTCTTATGTTTTAGACGAAAACCTCGAAATCTATCTCATTTTTTTATAAATTTAATTTCCTTTAAGACAATTGATTTCCGCACAAACGAATGGCCCGCGTAATCATTTGCCAATAAAACCCACGGAAACAGGAAACACCACCACCACCACCTACGCACAAAACTAATTAGAAAAGTCTAATCTCAACTAAAAAAAAACAATAAAAGAATAGTCCATTCCGTGCATGAGAACCAAAATTATACTGTAGAAGCTCTCTATGTAGCACTCGAACAACTGGAAGTTGGCATTTCTAAAATTAAGTGAATCACAAAAACAACGCAATTTTGCAGATAACCCCACAAAATCGATTTAAATGATTACCAGTAGAGAGCACAATAATCCAGACAGTGAAAATTTGCTTGAGGGGCATGCCTCTCTGCATCTCTTTCTTCCGATCAACCTCACATCCCGGGCACCCCTCGTAGTACTTGTCCTTTTGCAGTAAACTCTCCGCATATTCAACCGCAGCCATGGCCATGCACTCTCTCTCACTTTCTATCTCTCTCCCTCAAGGTAACTGATGGATGTATTATGAGTATGTGTGTGTGTGTGTGTGTGTGTTACCTGATGAAACGCATTTTATGGAGACGATTGAATGCTGTGGTGGATGATGAGTAGGGAATGTGGAAAATGACAAACGCTAGTAATCAGTATTCAGTAGTAAACCTACAAAATCTACCATATTTTATATTCTTTGTATTTTATTGTAATATTTCGTTAATACGCCATACATACGATTCTTACTTTTATGAGCAGCCTTGCGCCACTTCACATGATGAATGGAGGAGGTGAACCTCCGCTGCATGCTATTCACGTGCTCACTCATCAATAATTTCAATATTCGGGAGAGATCATGTATAAAGACACTTTAAATCATAGAGGTCCAGGTTCAAATCTCCACCACCTTCCCCTACTCAAAAAAAATTTAATATTCATTCATCCTTTTTCATATTTAAAATTAGTATTCTCTACATTGTATAATCAAATCATTCAATCACAATCATAATCACATAAAATGGTAAAATAGTGATGGCATCACAGTTATTGTTGATAAAATTATTTCATAATTTTGTCTTTTAGTACCTTTTTTTTGGATGGGGAGTGGAGATCGGATTTTATATTTCTCTCTTTAAAAGTCTTTATTTATACACAAATATCCGCCACTGGATGGATTGTCCCCAAAGGGACAAAAGTACTCAGCTTCATTCACATATATATAAGTATTTCAAGTCAAATTTAATTAAAAAAATTTGTTGTTACACCTAATTGAGATATTATAAATTTTATATTGGATTAATGTTAGTCCCAAATCAGAGATAAATAATGTGCAGAAGCGTTAGTCTTAATAAAACATTTGCGAGAATGAAGCTTAATTTTATCTCAGCTGTCTTAGGAATAAGTCAATTGAGTTTCTTAAGGGTGTTTGTCAAATAAGTCAGTTAGAGTTTCGTTCAGTTATACTCCAGCTACTATGAGCAGCTGGATTTCAAACACTTAGCAGAATGTAAGAAAGCAGAAATAAACACAGACATTATAGAGGTTCGGATTCAAATAATCATATATCCTCTCTTCCTTCAAATGAAGGGGATTCACTAATCTTTGTTATACACGGTGTTTGAGCACGGTTTATAACTAGGATTCTTCTGAAACGTAGAGCTTTAATGCTTTTAGTCGCAGGCACAACTGATCTTTGAGGCTTTACTGGTGTCCACCTCCTAGGCTTCTTAGATCAGCAGGTGAAGGTTTCAGTTCCCTCCAGAATGTGAATTAGGTTGAAGGTTTGATGTTCTTAGATAGGTATCTGAGAACGGTCTCGAAATCCTCGACTGTAAAACAACGTTCAGATCTCCGGTGGGTCTCGAGATAGATAACTCGGAAAACTTTAGATGCTTGTAGAAGAAGAAGAAGAAGAAGAAAGCTTTGAGCAGATGGAGATCCAGTAGTCTTCTCTCTTCGTTCTTCTCTTCTATTTATAATCGTCAGATTGAGGCAGGTGAAAAACATGTTTGAATAGTTAAATCCGTCGTCAGAAGAATAGAGTCGTTGTTGTACTTGCAACGAGCTTTTTCAGAGCTTTTATCCACTGGTCCGTCAGCTTTCGGCTATGGACCGATGGATATTACCTACTGTCAGAATACCTTTTAAGGAAATATTCTGAAAGTCAGCTCTGATTATCCTTCTTTTGTCTCAGTTGTCCAAAAAACAACTGGTCTTGACTTTTGACTTGATAAAGAGAGATTTCTCGAATGTCAGCTCTAGAGTCAAACTTGTCTTTAAGTCAACTATCAATTCTGAGAGAACTGCAGCTAGGTTCTCTTTACAGCTGAGGTACTTCAACTGTACGTCTCACAACTAGGATGACATAGCTGTGGATCAGTTACCGTAGTAGAATATTACATGTTAAGATTAGTTTTAAACTATTGACATGGTTTCTGATATTATCAAAATATTCTTATTCCTAACAATTGATAAACACTAATTAATGTTTTTTTTACAGAGCTTCACTAAATGAATCCAAATATTATAAACCCTAGTTGGGATTAATGAATCCAAATATGCACAATATATCTTTAGTTGACTAGAGTTCCTTAAGTTTTATGACAAGATTATGATTACTTGAAAATTAAATTTTTTTGTCCTGTAGTATAATTGAGTAGAATCTTTAAATTCCTATATATTAGATAGTCTAAGTTTTTATCTCAAAGCTATTCTACTTTTCCTTTATCAATCTATAATATCATCTATATTATTCCATATGTTCTAATGTGCATTAATGTTTATTTTTAATATTATTAAGAATAAAAATTAAAAGAAATCGAATTATTATATTCCTTTAGTCGGATTTATATAATGTATTTTACGTTGATTTGTATAATCAATTTCTAATGTTTACATTAATTTGTATGTTTTAATAAAAGTATCAAAAATTACAGTTTATATAAAGATTAATTTTTACAACTAAAACA
>AYJT01025962.1:0-12382 GCA_001278415.1 Ocimum tenuiflorum | reverse complement strand
AAATAAATAGGAGCTAGATATTTCAAAATGAGGAAGAAAAAAATATGTAACTATAGAAAAATAAAAAAAAATTAATATCAATCCCACCTGGAATTTTTTTCTGCGTCCGTCCCTGGATTTAACGCTCCATCAAGCTTGCGTCAGCTTGCACGACCTCAATCTCTTTCTCATCCAACCAATTTTTCTCTATTGAGTTACTCCTTTCTTTTCAAGCTAGTTACTTCCTTCTTCTCGAGCTGCTTCTTCTAAGGGTTTTCTCGAGCTACTCCCGTCTTCTCAAGTTGCCCCCAAGAGTAATGATACCAACAAGAATACACTATAGGATGCGAGAAAAATTCAAAATATGTACCCTCAATGCTCTTATCTCAAGTGCCAATAGAAGTTTAACGGTTTAAAATACTTGAACTCTATTATAGTTATGCTTATACATGGGTTGGGTTTAATAGATTTTAATACAATTTTTTGTTTTGCTTAAAATAATAATGAGTTCAAAAGGTATAAGTTTGTCTATGGAGTCGAGCTCAAAGAAATTTAATATCTGTAACGATATGATATTTTTTTTTAGAAAAATGACATGTTTATATTGCATAATACGGCCGTATTCGGGGCTTAGTTTATTTCATGCGATAAATACTAATGAATTACGTCCATACATCTGTCTTGATCAAGGATTAGCATTAATCACGTATTTTTACCATTCGTTATTCAGTTCGCTCCTTGTGTGTTATGCAGAAATTCAATTTGTTATTATGCAGAGTTAATTCAAAATATATTATGTAGAATATCAAAACATATAAAATATACATAATATATTTTAAATTAATTGCATGATATTATATGTTATTACTGCATATAGTAAATTGAATTTCTGCGTAACACACAAGAGGCGGACTGCATAACAAATGGTAAAAACACGGGATTAATGCTAGTCATTGATCAAGCCAGATCTATGGACGAGATTCATTAGTATTTATCACACCAAATGATTTTATCATTTGATCACAGCCCTTGCACAATATATTGTTATTTTATATATATGTGTGTGTGTGTGTGAGTGATCAAATGAGAAAGTCCCCTTAGCTTGAGAAATGAGAAAGAATCTCGTCCCTTCATTTTGTGTGATCTGCGGCCCAGCTTTAAAATCTTCCATCTATCATTATACGGTGTTTTTCATGCATTATTACTTACCGCGGGGTATCTTGGACTTTTTATGTTCACGGTATTTTTGGTTTGAAGATTTGAAGATCAAATCTTTCCTTCAATTTCTTCGAATTGATTGTAGTTATCTATTTAGCTTTCCTTTTAAATGATCAATTGAGTTTTTTCATTCATTGATCGACGTAAATTCATAGTTTTTATTCGAGTTCATTCATTGATTGACAAAAATTTATAATTTTTGTTCGAGTATTAGAGTTTGTGCATCTGAAAAACTATAATCCATGATATTGATTATATAAATATACGATATCAATATCTTTCTTTTGTACATCTGATACCTATAATGCACTGTATTGAACATGTAATGCATGATATTTCTATTATAATAATGGAAAATATATGTATAATGATGTGTGATGTTAATATATTTCGTTTGTGCATCTAAAACACTATAATGTATAATATTGATTATAGAATGCAGGAAAATATATGTATAATGATATACAATATCAATATCTTTCTTTTGTGCATCTGATACCTATAATGCATAATATTGAACATATAATGCATGATATTTCTATTATAATGATACCGAATATATGTATAACGACATACGACGTTAATGATGCAGAATATATACATTATATGTATAATGAACATATTTTGCATGATATTTCTATTACAATTATGCAAAATTAATCGATAATGATATATAATGTATCGCAAAATAGTAGACACGAAATATTTCTTATAATGACAACTTTTCCGTTCAATGCTACATGTAACACAGAATAATGAGGGTCTTGTTTTTGCGGGATTTTTTAAACATGGGCCGTCAATCTGGAAAATTGGATGGTCGAAATTTTTTCTCATTTATCAAGTTAAATGACTTTCTTACTGGATCAACACTCTATATATATATATATATATTATATCATACAGTTAATATGCTAAAATATGGTCTGTGAACAAAGACATTTCTTAAATTTTTATTGTCAATTTTCTTTTAATGGGAGTAAAAGGAATTTCCAAAACCTTATGGGGTTAATCGGAAATTTCAGAAGTTTCTCGGTCAAAGTCTAAATATGTCTTTTTCAAATTATGAATTGATCCGACATTCATCGCCGTTTTGTCGCTCGTCCATCGAACTCAAACATAATCGAATTCTCGGGAAAAATAAACCCTCCCCCAAAGAGTTTCTACGCAACTGATTCCGCAATTCTAACAGCTGAAGCTGTAAAGAGAAACCCCGTTTATTCATATTTGAAGCCCTAGAACCAGTAAATCCTCCTCACTCGCTTTATATTGTTCTTTTATATTCGTTTTCTTTTGTGTGTGCATTAAAACCTTGAAGCATTTTCTGAAAATTTGTTTCTTATATTCTTCGTTAGTCTAACTGATATGACTGACTAATTTCTAACAAATGCAAACATAGTCCTTTATGAATTTGCTATTGTTAATGTCTTCATTTTATTGTTTATTACTACATAAGATGACCGGAAATCTGTAAAAACCGTTCGTTAGTCACTTACATTGTCAGTGTCAATAATTTTATTTATGAAATTTCGGCCTTTTCTCTCATTTGGTTTTGCTATCTCCATAAATTCACAGCATTTACTTGATAAAATTGAAGAGTAAAAATGATTCTTGTAGTCAATTAACTATTTTCTAGATGTCCAGTGGAATAAGTGGGGGCAGTGATGGTTCTTTCAATGCCGATGACCTGTCGGAGATCAGGGAACGATTTAAAGAGGTAAATCTCATTTCCCAGCTGAAGTTTGATTTTCTCATATATACACATTCTTTACTCTTTCTGTATTATATGCTGTTCATTACTTTATTCTTTACAAGTAATTTGTCCAAAGTCTTGATTTTTTAAATTAAAATGAAATATTATTAAATTCCACGCCGGATGTCCTCAATATAACTCGAATGCATGACCAAAAGTCTTGAATCTTTTTACCTTTCTTGTCATATATAACTGTTATTTTGTGAGCAACCTGTTGATTTCTGTGCTTTATAGGCTGAGCGAGACAATGGTAAGCTATTAACTTCCTTGTTAGAAGTCAGCTTCATTGCCAATCGGTGGTTCTTAAATAAAACTTCATTGCACAAATATGACCGTCTTTTCTTTGACACGTTGACATCTGAGGCTACGTTTCACATGCTAAACTTTTAACATATTCATACTTATATATTCTTCTGTTGGATAACAGCTTACGAAGGAAAAGGAGATGTTGAGAGATTCTAAGTCCCAAGGGTTTGATCTAATCAAGGTTGTTATCTTAAATTTTTGCTGCCTTTCCATATTTTATGGTTTTTAAATCATTTCAAATCTTCACTTAACCTTTTTTCCCCTTCTTCTTGTTAAAGTATCTTTCCTTTCTTGATATATGAAAAGCACTTAATCTTATTCATATGGTCTTTTACCATTTGAGACTTTGAGTTAATTGTGTAGCCAAAACTGGATTTATTAACACTCTGTGATGGGGTCTAGGTAAACTAAGACTTACGTATTTCTAGATTAAGTTTTTAAAATATTGGTAAGAATGACATCCTTCTATTGGAACTTGGAAGTAATGATGCTTAATCTTGCAATGCACATTTTAAATGAAGAAGGATATGCAATGAATATCTTTTATGGCTGCAGAGATTGGAATTCCATGTTAAAACATTATCTGGATCACATGAAGAAGACAAGAAGCGCATAGCAGATTTGGAAAGAGAACTCAGTAATTGCATCCAAGAAATAGGTTAGTCGCATCCTCTCTGACATGTAATATGAATGCACACACGCTAAACTGTCTTGTCATTCTGCCCTTTTCCATGAATTCCTACAAAACACACACCCCTGCTTGTCGTTCTGCCCTTTTCCATGAACTTTGTATTCCTTCCTCTATAGCTCATGTCATATTCAATTGCAAATTATGGTTGAATGATTTTGCTTACCATATGATGTATGGTCTAGTTGACCACTGTTGCCTTTTGTTTTCCGTTTAACCTTTATTAGAAGTTCTGAAAGACAGTCAAGGATTTAGAAGATAATAGCAAAGCTTAGTGGTCTTCCAGTGTCATATATAATTTGAAGATTGATTATGTCCATTCTTTAGTTTTCTTTCTTCATTTAATCAATTGTAAACTTTCTCACAGATTACCTGCAGGATCAACTGAGCGAGAAGAACTCTGGTCATAACTATCCAGGAGAGCTAGGATGCAGCTGCCATTGTAAACTTGCAGATATGGAAAATCTGGGTTTGGAGGTAGGAAGGTTGAAGGAACAAATAAAGGAATCTGAGTTTGAAAAGTCATTGTTGATGCAAAATATGGAGGATAAAGAGGAGGAGATAAGATGTTCAGCATCACGCATTGAGAACCTGGAAGAATCGATTTCATCTATGGCATTAGAATATCAATGTGAAATAGAGAGTTTAAAGCTGGACTCAAGTACCCTGGAGCAGAATCTCTTTGAAACAAAAAAACAGCTAGAAGAAATGACTCGAGAAAACTCCAGGTTGAATGAGTTGTATCATGACCTTGAGCTTCAAAATCAGGATGCATATAAGGCCTTCGAGATACTAAGGAAGGAAAATAAAGATTTAAAGGAAAAATTGCAAATGTCTAATTTGAATATGACATCATTTGTCAAGGGTGTCGAAGAGCACTTCCATGAGATGTTCGCAATAAGGGATGGCCAACCCTCGTGTAAACTAAATAAAGATACAAGGTATGCTTAAAACTAGTATGCACTTGTGTTGCTTTAGTCATCTGGTTAGACTAATGGGTTTTGTCTAATTTCTTGAGAAGGGGGAACCAACTTCCATAGATCACTTTCTGGCATACAGCCACCTTAAGGATTTTCATTAAACTTGCTTTTCACCATTTGAATTTTGAATTTTAACCTAATCTCAGAAAGAAAGATAATGCTAGAAGAGGCTTAGGTGTGAGATTTTGAATTTAAAGAATTGTCATTGTGATCATCTCATATTTGAACCAAAGAAATTCTGCATCCTTGTGACAATGGACATTTGAAAAAAGTTCTTTAGTATGTATTCCCAGGCTTTTGGTTGAGTATTGAACTTCCAAAACTTCTCACATAGGAATGGTGATTCTCTATACATTATTCAGTTTCACTTTAGAGTTTGTGCTATTGTTTTGTGATACAAAGAATTTTTTGAAGAGCTTCATCGTATGACCTTTGTACTTCTTTCTTAGTCCTTAAGGCTTTGATGAGATGAGTTTTTCACCTTTATAATGTTTTTATGTTTTGGTCTTCTTTGTGCTTTTAAAAGGACTTGTCTTAACTTTTTTATGTTTACATAAACAAATATATGTGCACTTTTGGCTAATCAAAGTCCCTTGGATTTTCTTTTGTCTATTTTCTAGTTTATTCTAATTCTTTTAGTTTATTTTCATTTCTGAAGTTTCTATGTGCATAAATGAGTGAAATACATCATCGCCTACACCTCTGGGAAGAGTCATATCAATTAGTCGATCAGGATGTGGTGCCTTTTATTATTTTCTTCATTGAATTTCATCTTTGATAAATGCGGCTGACAATAGGGAGAAGGAAAGTTAAGATCATCCTATAATTTACACCGTTGAATAAAATAGGTTATTAGATCACTGCAGTCTTGTTGTGGCAGAAAAATCATTTCTTTTGGACTTACGCAATTATGAGCTTTCCTTTTATTTTTCCTCTTCTGTGGTTGGTTGGTTAGACATATTGATCAAGTTTGCAACTGGCTATATCTTCTGTGTCCATTAAGCACTTGTTCTCGTCTTCTGCAATTATCTGGATTTATGTATTAATATGTTTGGACTCGCCTACAATTGCAGCACTTATGGCAACATCTTAGGCCCACTCTATTATAAACTCTTCATTTCGAGAGCAGCAGACGTGGATTTAAGAGACAAGATTGCTGATATGTCACGCAAGATAGATGACTATGAACATCTTGTAACGCAGCTTAAGGTATGACTGCATGATATCCAATGTGGGCACAAATACCTTAGTTTTAGGATGAAAACATCTGTTTGCATAGTCGATTTATACAACAACTGGAACTTGTATGGCAGTCGACCTCCTGCAAACTTAATGTGAATAATTTTTAGGAGCAACTAAAAGACGAGAGAGTGAAAGCAAAAGAAGAAGCAGAGGATCTAGCTCAGGAAATGGCTGAGTTAAGGTATGAATTGACACTTATGCTCGATGAAGAGCGTAAACGGCGTGCTAGCATTGAACACCTATCTTTACAGAGAATAACTGAATTGGAGGCTCAGGTAGGTGAACCCGGTCTCTCTCTTTCCAAATGAAGATAAATTTAAAAATAACTGAATATCTTTTTCATGTTTCTTTCAAGCTTGTGGAAGAACGAAAGAAATCCAGCAGTCCTCAAGATATTGTCCTTTGGAAACATTGATGAAACACAGAAGAGGCCTCTTGTGAAATCTATGTTCAAGGTTTGCGAATTTCATTTGAATATTGGTGCATTAACATTTGCGGAGATCATAAGATCTCAGCAGCTTCGTCAGAGTTTCTGAGATTGCATATTGCCTCTACTTCTCCTTATCCACTCTTGCTGAGCAGTTGAATTTTCTTTGCAGGCAATCCTGATCCATATACTTATGCCTGGTTTTTCAAGGAAACGCTCAACTTGTGAAGAATTCACTTGCATCAAAATCATTTGGTGAAGGGGTGGAATTTTTTTAATTTACCTGTTGCATCAGGTTGAAATGGGGGTTTGTATCAAGTTGATTAGGGTGCCAAAGCTTTGAATAGAGCATCAAAATGAGGATATTCTGTGTTTGCAAATGGGAAGGGATTGATCATTGCATATACATTTTCTTGAAAGTTCATAATGGATGATTTTATAGACACTATTATGATTGTTGGTGTCTCGCGTGAGACCATTAAAACTAAACGCAATCAAACGTCTGTAAAATCACAATATGCGATTTCATATGGCTTTAGATCTTATACGAGTGAAGTATTACGGACGCAAGAGTTGTTACGACAAAATTGTATGTAAATATACAATTTAAAATGAATAAGAAAGGTTATAGATGTATGACCACACACTAGCTACCTCAATATTTGTTTCTGGGTTTTACAAGCTATCTGAACCACGTACGTTCTAATCAAGTCACCAATTACACAAATTCAACATTAGATATGTGCCAAAAAATTCCTTTAGATGAGTTCAAATATCCTGCTTATTTATAATTAATCATAATTGACTCAATTTTCAAATTATCATAACTTTGTAATTTTAAATTCAGCAAACGATATATCAAACTAAAACTTTTTTCACACTCTTTAGTTTAAGATGTATCATGTCCATATTTATATCAAGAAATATGAAAAAAAAAAAATCGCATCCATTTTAAATATATTTGGTCTCATTTAGGACCTACTACATCACAAATAATGATTGTCCACCCCATTTAGGATTTATAACATCCCAATTAGTGTCCACTAGTCTCACGTATAATTTGTAATAACTCAATTGAAGTTTAAGTTTATTGCGTCTTAATTAAGTTGTTACAATTGTTTTATTTAAGATTAAATTAAATTTAAGTGACTTATATGTATATACACATCACAATTAAGATGTATTCACCCCAAATAGGCGTGACAACATCCCCCATTTAGGGTTCACTAGTCCTTAGTTAATTTAACTAAAAATTAATTGGGTGTTAAAATTATTTCATTAAAAATAAATTAATTTAATTGACTCGACTTATATATGTACGGAAATAAGTATATATATATTATTTATTTTTTGCTCATATTTTTAATGTAAAAATAGTATTTTGATATATTAAATATAAAAAACCATCCTAATATATTAATACAGTTGCTAAAAACTACTAATATAAATAGGGTGTCGTCAGAATCTGAGTCCTAAAGTATATCAGAACTGAGGATGGGGAGCATTGCACCATGGTGTAGCCTAAAACCATCTTTGTAACGGTCCAATTCTGATTAGACGTCAGTTTCACGCTCTTCTTCTTTTTGTTGGATTATTTTCCAGAATGATTTATTTGTCATAAAATAACACACAGCAAATGACAAAATTTAATGGGTGTGAGATAAAATTGCCTTGCATTTTAGGATAAACAAATTATTTATATTTCTGATATCTGAAGAAATTCCATTATGTTTTACCTCGCAATAACCCAAACCATCTTTAAAAGGGCCTTGTCTCTCTCTCTCTCTCTCCCCCCAGTTTCTTGGTCAAGATTAGTTGAATTTGTTTTAGAAAGGGGCGTTACTCTCGGAGTTTTATCCCAATAGCAAGATCACTCCTTTATCCTCTTCAAATTCAGGTACCCCGCCAACATTCCCTCTCAATATATGCAAATCTATCTAGATTTAATCTTTTATCTAATTAATTATTGCTTCCAATTTCTACTTCCTGCTGTCTTGCTTCGTTTTCTTTTTTCTGGATCGTATTCAATCATCAATTTACTGCCTAACAGTCACCGTTAAGTGCTTGCACAGTTATTCAGTTACGCTTGTATAAGAGTTGGGTTTTTGAATTTTCCTCTGTGTGGTTTAGCCTGCTGCTTAGATTATTTGATTATACATAGAATTGTTTTTAGGAATATTTACAGTTGATTTGTGTTTGGAATTTGTTGTTGCCCCTTTGGCCTATTTTCCACGTTACTGGAATACGCACCCAACTGTTCAGATGGAATCTAGATGACTTTTGACGTCCTTTTTGAATCTTTTGTCTGAAATGGAAGTTGTTTTGGTTGTCGAATGCAGTTAACATCATTCTTTTTTTTTCTATGATGCTGATGTTGAGCTTGAAGAATGAAATTTTACATTTGATTGTTGTTTATTTATTTAATTTTGTATTGGAGAGATCATCCAGAAGGGCATACTAGAGGTACATCCATATTTCTTTTCAGTTTCTGCTGATGCTACTTTTATTGGTGATGTAATTTGTGTGTGTTGTGCTGCCGAATTTCACTCGTTTTTGTTCAGGCTAAAAACTTGGAATTTTTCCTATTTATGTTCAAATTTATGATCATGCCTTAATCAAATATTTCATTGTAGCTTGGTCTTAACTTTTCTAAGAAAAAAGAAATAAACAAATATCTGCTTTATATTTTTTGCCTTTGCTGCTTCTATTTGCCATTCCATCCATGGGTTACTTGAATTATGCATGATCTCATTGTTTGATGTGGTTTGTTTTTCAGGTTATTCTATTAGATTGATTTTCCTACTGAACAGTGCCCAACCTTAGCCAGCTAAATAAGAGCATAATATCATCTTATTGTATTTTACTCGTGTAAGATGCAAGGTGCCAGGAAATCTTCATTGCACGGGTTGTACAAACACTCCTCAGATGATACCAAACGCCCTGTTAATACTCCTTCAAATCCTTTTGATTCTGATGATGAGTTGGATAATAAGAAAACCTTGAAAACTTCTGGAAGAACATCTTCTGAACCTTCTCTGTTTACGTCAAGCACGAATCCTTTTGAGGATGAAGAGGTAAAGGGTAGCTATTCATATCAAAGCAATTCTTCATCAGCCAAAAACAGATACAAGAATGATTTTCGTAACACCTCAAGCACAAATCCATGTGAGGATAAAGAGATAAAGGGTAGCTCTTCATCTCAAAGCAAATCTTCATCAGCCAAAAACAGATACAAGAATGATTTCCGTAATAACTCAAGCACAAATCCTTTTGAGGATGAAGAGATAAAGGATAGCTCTTTATCTCGTGGCAATCTTTCTTCAGTACCCAAAAACAGGTACAAGAATAATTTCTCCGACTCCGGAGGACTAGAGAACCAGTCCATGCAGGAACTAGAGAACTATGTGGTACATAGAGCTGACGAGACTACGCAGACTGTTAACCATTGCCTCAAGATTGCAGAGGACATAAGAGAAGATGCTACTAAAACTTTGGTTACTTTGCATCAGCAGGGAGAGCAAATTTCAAAAATTCACATGGTTGCAGCTGACATGGACCATGATCTTAGTAGGGTATGTCTTATCGTGTTTTGAACTGGTACTCTGGAAGTTGAGGAATGTTTGATACATCAAAAGTATGAGGCATCTTTGAATCTTTGAACTGGTCTTATCATGTTTTGAACTGGTACTCTGGAAGTTGATGAATGTTTGATACATTAAAAGTATGAGGCATCTTTGAATCTGGAAGTTAGTTTACAGGAGGAAAGCATGCTCTTGATTAAGCCAACTTTTTTACTTTAATTGCTATTATGATCCGGGTTAATATTGTGGGTGCTCCATCTTCTTTTTCAGTTTCTATTACTTTCTAGACTGATTTAGGATTCAAATTATCTCTGATTGATTTTAGGGTGAGAAGCTTTTGGGAAGTCTTGGGGGCATATTCTCCAAGACATGGAAGCCTAAGAAGACTCGACCAATTACAGGCCCTGTAATTACCAGAGGTACAACGTTCAGTTAGCCAACATGATTTGATGTTTTTTATGGAATATGTCTACAGTAGGATCTCTTTGGCATATGATGATATGGCTGTAGGGTCTTAATCTAGCATTATGCTCTTGCTTTTATTTTAAACTTTGATGGTTTGTAGATGATCCGGTTCAAAGAAAGGGTAATCACTTGGAGCAGAGAGAAAGACTGGGTTTGACATCTGCCTCAAAGGAACGTTCACGCACACCGCTCCCTGAACCCACAAATGCTATGCAGAAAGTAGAGGTATGTTGGTGACATTTCATTTCTAATCTTAAATTCATGCAACTAAAAAGCCACACATCTTACAAATCACTATGGTTTGAAATTGATTCTAAAAGAACCTATTTTACCAAGTAGTGCTAATTTCTCCCCTTTTAGAGTGGCTCCATTTTTGTAAGTCTGGTTGCTTTGTCATTGGTACATCAGTTTCTACTTGATGTTAACCTTGAATCTCTCAGATTAAGCTACAATCTTTCTTAATAGCTTGACCTTCAAACATAATACAATGCCGTCAGTTTAGGTTGTGGCCACTGTTGTAAACTTCTAATCATATTCCCTGCCTCCTGCAGATGTTTAAAACTTGGCTTAATTGGCCATTTCATGTGGCTGATCTTATTTTTGTTGTACTGTAACAGGTGGAGAAGGTGAAACAAGATGATGCACTCTCAGATTTAAGCAACATTTTGGGGGACCTAAAGGAAATGGCTATTGACATGGGGTCTGAAATAGATAGGTTAGTCATTCGATGTCCCTACCTCCTCATTGACTAACTTTGTCATCCTATTTTGCAAGTTGCAACACCCCGATCTTGATCAATACCGACTGAGATTATCGATGCTAATTGGTCATCTCTGTTGCGTTAAAAATGCAGGCAGAACAAAGCTATGGATCATGTTCAGGATGATGTGGATGAGTTAAATTTCCGAGTGAAAGGTGCTAATCAGCGCACACGTCGATTGCTTGGAAAATAGAGGGCCGTCTAAGTGAGGTTCTGATATGGTCTTTGACCTTGCTATGACCTCTATTGTAACATTTGATTGCCTCCTGCGCTATACTCATCCAAATTTCAATTTAGAGTTGTTACCAGATGCTCTGGATTCTGCTATCTGGTATGAATGAATTCATTCCTAAAAACACATAATTGATGTGGGTTGTTCAATTCATGGCAATGCAGCTCTATTCCTTTCATCTTTGGCAATCTTTTTCCAGGTGTTGCATTATTCCTTCATTGTTGCATTCGAAAACGAGTGGTTAAGTTCGTGAATCAGAATATTAGCGTGGTGATTTAAGTTTCTTCTTTATTTAGTTCCAGTAGGGAGTTGCTTGGTGGTATAGTAGTATGAAACGATATTTGAGTTTTAATGCCATTAGGTGGTTCAACTACTACAAGTTCGGTCTGATGTTGGTGGTTAACTTTTTATAAAACTATATTCATAACTTTTTATGAAGAGAATTCAAGTCGACAGTATGAGCTTTGCGCGCACCCCCATTACATGCAGTTAGAGTTTTTGCATTACTGGTCGAGTCCGACCGAGCATCTTATAACGAACTCAAGAATATCCTCAAAAATCTTGGTTTCAAACCAGCATGGCAATCAACTCGTCTCAAGAGAAAGATGACCTCGCGCTTTCTGTTAATCTTGAAAATTCCTATTCTGTTATATAATTTTTTTCTGCATTTAATGGGAGGCCATTCATTTTAAAAGAACCCATCAACACTCGGATAAGCATGGTAAGGTCAAAAACAAACAAGTGGCGAAATAAA